>JANHZU010001800.1:88371-102331 GCA_032468055.1 Acrochordus granulatus
CAAGAGTCTTCTCCAGCACCACAATTCAAAGGCATCCATTCTTCGATGCTCAGCCTTCCTTATGGTCCAGCTCTCACGGCCATACATTGCTCCTGGGAAACCAACAGCCTTGACAATGAGGACTTTTGTCGGCAAGGTCTCTGCTTCTTAACACACTGTCTAGGTTTGCCACGGCTTTCCTCCCAAGGAGTGAGCATCTGCCGGATTCCAAAAGAAAAACATTTCCCATTGCAAATTTATGGGATTCTTTTAATAAGATACCAGATTGTAGCCTTACATTTCTATTTTTCAGCTTGATTTAATTGATTCCACTCATCTGAGAACTGATTTTTCCTATAGGACAAAAACCCAATCTGAACATCACCATATGTAAACACATTGAAAATGAACACACAAAATAGCAATTTGGCTGATCCGCCAAATGATTTAGCTGTCACGCTGCCCTTCCTGTTACTCTTTTCACATAATAGTCAACCAGAATGTTCTTCTGTCTTACATTCTGGGGCAACTGAGAACCATATCAGATACTGGGAAGATAATATCACGTCTCTGTTCAGCCATCTTTTCTCAAGGCCAAAAAAGCTTTGTTCATAGTTCCAAGGACTCATCCTTGTTGGGCTGTTCTGCACTCCAGTGTCTAATTTAAATACCAGAATATGTGCGTTGGCCATATTTTTAAAAAGACAAATTTTTGTATTTTCCGGATGAAAATGCAGATTGGAATAATTGTGCCCTTCCAATAAGGCACTTAGTCAAATTTGGCAGTGCAGTTCAGGATTACAAAATTGCATGCATAAGTTTCACTTTCATTGTTCTGCATAAATGTAAATGCAGATTCATTTGGTGGGCGTATGTGCCACAATTCAAAGAAATTTAGTCACACTGAGCAAATAAACATCTGTTTATTCTTCGCTAGATGAGGCATCACATGAGCAGCTGGATTTGTCCATTCTCTCCCAAACCTGAACATCTGGAAAGGCTTTTAAAAACAAAATGCTGTTTATCAGCTGTTCAGGAAAGTACAGAGGGAAGATTTAACAGCCTCATCCCTACTTCCATCTCATATGGGTGGGATTTTACCTATTTATTGTCGCCATCTATTTGATTTGTGATGGAAATGAAATCGATGGACTTACTCTTCTCGGTAAGATGATCACTTTCCTGGTACTGTCATCCCAGCAGCTGCTCAGGCTGATGTAATTATTTTTAATTGTTTTGTGTGCCATAAAGCTGATAAAAGCCATCTTAATTTTAACAGTAAATAGGTTTTACTGCCAAGTTATAGTGTTCCTTATAGCTGTAAGATGGTAACAGGTAGTTAAGGGAGGGGTTGTGTATAGGTTCATGCATGCCTTCATCCATTACAAAACCAGTGAAATGTTTCTATTTAGCCTCTAAGATAGAAGAAAAAGGATGATAATATGCTAATGAATGCAATTAAAAGTTATGAATAATATTGATGCCTCTTTATTACATTCCAGGTGCTTTCCAAACAGCAGAACAATCTACACTGCGCCCGCCATTTTGATTTCTTCCAGTTGGCATTAATTAAGCAGCAGCTAATTACATTGAGTTTTTGATGGACTTCAGACTGTTTTATTGCAGATCATGAGGGGAAGAGAAAAATAGAAAGTAGCATGATATACAGAATGATCTTATTTTCCATTTAAAGGTTCAGTGGTTGAAAGCTCCTTGAGACAATAATAAATTCAATAAAACTAGTGGCACAACCAGACCACGGAAGAAAGGTAGAGATGGGAGGGACCACACTGGCCAGTGTTTCTCAACCTCAGTAATTTTAAGATGTGTGGACTTCAGCTTCCAGAATTTCCCAACAAGCTTGCTAAAGTTGCTGAAATTGAGAAACACTGATCTAGATCAATGAGTCAGGTTTGTAGCTAGATGTTTCTGGACCAATAATGAAGCTTTGTTAGGAACAAACAGATCAGATTGGGTCCACTATATTAATTTTCTGTCTTAGGGGAAGGAACACCAGAGATTACAGATGACAATTGTGCACACAGATTAAAAAAATATAGATAATTTGCCCAATTTACTTTTAGTACCCCACATATTCAGTCCAGGCAGTACCAAGGAAGTAACATTTATGTTTTAAAATTACGGAAAGGCAGAAAAGTCCTTGCAAAAGTTAGGAGGCATTGCAAACATCCTAAATACCACCATTTTATTTTGGCAATGGAAAATTAAGCAATTTTGTTCAGATAAACACTTGGTCTCATCCTGAAGCTGCTATAAAAGAAATATACTACAGGCTATGGTAAAATAATAATAATAATCCTTCACAACTTAATTTACTTTGTAAAGTCATTCAGAACATAAGAGGAGGGAAGAATCTTTTACACTTCCACACTTTTGTAAATAAAGGTAACCAAAAAGAAAAAAGGAAAGCATTAAAAAAAACAGGAATTTTCCACAAAATGACAAACATGGATAGTTCTGGAGCTTATTCCTAAGCAATGTAACCAGCCTTCTCAACCCTAAAAGTATATAAAAAAACAGCAATTTGAACTGAAAGAGAGGATTAAAATGGGAAAAAATATAAAATGCATATACACCTGATATATTCATTTTAGAGCTTAAAAAGTAACATTTATGCCATTAATTTTCATCATTTATTTTATTTATAGGATAAAAAAAGGTATAGGTTTCTCCTTTCAGTTGTGTCTGACCCTAGGGGGCAGTACTCATCTCCATTTCATAGCCAAAGACCCAGCGTAGTCCAATGACTTGTCCATGGTCATGTGGCTGGCATGACAAGGCACACAGTGCACTGTTATCTTCTCCCCAATTTAGAAGGTACCTATTTATTGATTTGCATTTTTCATGCTTTCGAACTGCTACATTGGCAGGAGCTGGACAAGCAATGGGAGCTTACCCATTACATGCGGCTTGGGTCTTGAACTGCTGAGCTGCCAACCTTCTGGTCTACAAGCCCAGTGTCTTAACTGCTAGGCCACCATGGCCTCTTTTTTTATTTATTGTACCCATTTAAAAGGCACTTTTCCTCCTCTTCTCCTCTTTCAAATATTTATCTAGTTCTAATATTTGGTTCATTGTCTTCAGCTATTTGCACTTGGATTAACTTGAAACTCTGTTACACCTTCCATAAAACTCATTAGGCAATCAATAAAGTCATTCAATTATTATTCTTGCAACATTTGTCTATGATATCTCTTCCATTGGTACCAGTAGTACTATACTGATATTAAAGAGCAGTTGAGAAAGGAGGAACCCATGCACCACTCTGTAAGACAGGGTTCACCAGGATGACCTCTCAGTCCCACTAGACTGGATTGGAACCATCCACTGAGGAACAAGTTCACTACTTGGCTTTTTTGACCTTGAGAAAAAGTGACTGAACAGAAACATATTATGGTTAGAGATATTATCAGTTATTCTATCTGACACATGTTTCACAAAATAGTAGAAGTACAACCATTCATTTACTACCATTCATTTAGTGACCATTTGAAACCAATTTCTGCTGAACCACAGCTCTTAGCAATCCCAGTAAGCAGAACCAGTAAAAATTGATTCTGTGTCAAAAAAATCTTGAGGGCCACGAGTGGTTCTCCAGTCAAGTTGATGGCCGAAACCATGTCAACAAAACCTTGCTCACTTTTCAGTGTGCTATGTTGTATGAAAAAAAAAAGGCGTAGGGCTTCAACCATGTGGTCATGACTACCATTTTGACTCCTTCTACAGATGTCCCTGACAATGCATTTTCCATCCTTGACATTTCACCCTGAATCCTAGACTTGATACTGGGTGAGAAGCCTTCAAATCTTTTCTGTTCAAAGTCTAACAACTACCAAATCAGCAAACTTTCTCTGAAGTTTGTAGACTTTTTGCTTTTCAGACTCAGGGTAAATAATGGATCACACCTGTGGCTGAAAATAATTTCATTTCCACAAGAAAGATAACACAAACTCTATGACAAGCATGTCCAATCTTGGCAACTTTAAGATGTGTGGACTTCACCTCCCAGAATTCCTCAGCCAACTATGCTGTGCTATCTGGCTGAGAATAGTTGGCTGAGGAATTCTGGGAGCTGAAGTCCACACATCTTAAAGCTGACAAGCTTGGTTGCCCTGCTCTATGACAATCATGCCAAAATCCACAAGTGGAAATTTGCATACCAGGCCATACTGTGGGCAAACTTTTGGCATGTTCAAATTTTATTGATTACACAGAATGAGATTTCAGCAAGCTCAATAGGTCATATGGATAGGGTCAATTATTGTTACCATCATTAGTGCCTTCAGATCTGATTGATTAATCGATTATGTGCCATCAAGTCATTGCTGATTTTTAGTGGCCACATCAATAGATTTTCTCTATGACCAAGTGTAATAGAAAGGCCATATGTTACCAATTTATATTCCATAAATAATAGTGCATGTTTAAATTTCACGCAAAGCATGCCATTAAAAAATCGACAACTTTTAAATTCATTAGCTGCACAATGATACCAACAAAAATACTTCTACGAGGCTGAAAAAAACACTAGGTTCAGTGTGACATCATCCTCTGGAAACACACATAGATTTACAAGATTTATCCAAAGGTCCTTAATTCTTTTCTGTAAGTAAAAAAAGTTTCATATTTGTAAAGGGAACGGTCAATCTCAATTCACTAAAAGATACTTCAGCGTTGTTTTGCTTCATGAATTCTCAGTTCTAAACAATCCACCCTTCTTGTGTAAATTGTCATAATAAGAGCTCTTACAAAGAAATAGCTTTGGAGAACTCTCAAGATGTAAGTTCCAAGGCTTAGGGACAAGCCAGATGTTTAATTGCTAAAATAGAAGGTAATAAGTCTTAAGACATTATGTCTTCCAAAAAAGACACCGAAATCCCTGAGCCAACTGGGAAGGAAAAGTGGAAGACAAGAAATAGAAAGGTGAGTTCAATTCAGATTTCTTCCATCAAAGGTTTGGTAGGGAAAAAGTCATCCATGCAGTATTTCTCAGAAAATATCAACTCAGCTTTTCTTAAGAGATATTAGAATTTACACTGATAAAAATGGACCTATTGAAATTGATTAATAAATAAGGCCTTGCACATGGAACTTGATCACTGAATTAACCCGTTTTATGAATGCATTCAACATCAAGCCACAAAGAAATAAAATTAAGGTTGTATTAGGTCTGTTAGTGCAAATGCAGCCATTAGATTCTATCTGGACTAGTTAAGCATGCTCTGTGATCAGTCATGGTGCTCAAGCACAATATGTTATGGAAGTATAATTTTTTCAGCATCCTGATAAATATTTCTTACACACTGTTATTTGTCATTCAAGACAGTAGATGATAATGAGAAGAAGAAGAAGAAGAAGAGCAGATATGAAGCACAAAATCAATTACAACATGGCAAAAAGTTCTATATGAATGTCCTGTCTTTTCACAATCTAATATTTTGCTAATAATCTGCAACCTCCCTGGCTTCTCAAATCTCTTATTAAATTTCAGAAAAAAAGTATCACAAGGGATTTTTTTCCCCACAGAAACATACACTAAAGGCATGGTTTCAGTTAGTATGCTGGGTCCACCATCTTATAGATTTTAAACAATCTCCTCCACATTCCTTCAGTGCTCCAACATCATTTTTCAACCTTTCATACCTCTGGAATAACTTTAGGATCCTCTATCAGAAAATTGTTACCTCCTTGGGCTCCAAGATCACTGCAGATGGTGACTGCAGCCATGAAATCAAAAGATGCTTGCTCCTTGGCAGGAGAGCTATGGCCAACCTAGACAGCGTAGTCAGAAGCAGAGACATCCCCTTGCTGACAAAGGTCTGCATAGTCAAGGCTATGGTTTTCCCATAGTAAATTTTCCCGAAGTAGAATTCCCATATTGTAAATTTTCCCATTTACAATACAGTGGTATTGTATGGCTGTGAGAGCTGGACCATAAGGAAGGCTGAGCATAGAAGAATTGATGCCTTCGAATTGTGGTGCTGGAGGAGACTCTTGAGGGTCCCTTGGACAGAAAGGAGGTCAAACCAGTCAATCCTACAGCAAATCAAACCTGATTGCTCTTTGGAGGGACATATACTGAAGCTGAAGCTCAAGTACTTTGGCCACATATTGTGCAGGGAGAAAAGACTGTGATGCTGGGAAGGGTTGAAGGGAAGAGGAGGAGGGGATGGTAGAGGATGAAATGATTGGATAGCATAGTAATTGCAATTAGTGTGGATTTGTGTGGACTCTGGGAGACAATGCAGGACAGGGAGGCCTGGCATGCTGTGGTCTGTGGGGTCACAAAGAGTTAAACACAACTGTGTGACTGAACAACATCAGAAAATTGCAAGATCTTCTATTATTCTTATTTTTTCTAAACTGAAATGCTATAGTTGGCCTTCCAGAAGGGCCTTAAGACCTGGCTCTGCGAGATGACCTGGGGCTCCAGGGGGCGTTCATTATCATCATGGAGGTGGCTGGAAGGCCAATTATAGCATTTCATATATTTAGCCCACCTCGCTAGTCTGCCGTGTTTTTATTTTATTTTAATGTGTTTATTTTATTTTTATTTTTAAGTGTTTTTAAGGAAATGTTTTTAGTATTGTAAGCCGACGAGAGTCTCTGGATTTCGGCGGCATACAAATTAAATAAATAATAATAATAATGCTTCAGCTATTTCTTGGATCCATAATTCAATCTTGCAGCTCCTCTCCTCTCCTTAACTCTCCCCTCCCCTCTCCTCTGTTTTCCTCTCCTCTCCCCTTGCCCCTCCCTGCATTCCTTTCCCTTCCCTTCCTCTCCTCTTCCCACCCCTCCCCTCTCCTCTCCTCTCCTCTTCTTTTTCCCATAGCAAAGAACAAATGCTTTTTTGTAGTCTTTCAACACACCTTAATGTGTTCTGTGGCACATTTATCTTTCCAGTGCCTGGCTTTGGTTAAACATAACTGGTTCTGTTCAAATACAGCATTATCTTCCAATTCTATTTTGGAAAGAGGTGGAGGAAAGCCTACTCAAACATGCACATGCATTTAACTCATGATTTAGGAAACGTGGAAGCCAGTGCAAATGATCTGATTGAGAAAATGACATTAGTGTGTTCAATAAAATGGAAACAAGACTTTGGTGCAGCGCTGGCAGCTCAGTAGGTATATTTAGCAGAGCTGAAGTGAGCATTGTATAAAACATGAAGCAAAGAACATTTATCATGGGAGAGAGGGAAAGAACAGGTCATTTGGTAGACAGCTTACGCATTTCCTTCAGGATTTTACTTGTTACTATAATAATAATTCAGTCAGAACAGAATAAGTCCTTCACAGCCATTCATAATTAAATATATCAGAAGGTAAGTGTCCAACTGTTCTGGAGGTCACCCAGGTTGACCCACAGATAAGAATATTCCTTTCTTCCAACATGGGCCACATTTCCACTTTCTCTCTTCTTATATTTTCATAAAATCTGCAAAAAATGGTCATCGGGATGTGGATTTAAGATCTTAAAGGGTTCAGAGCCAAGGAAAAGTCATTTCTGAGCATTATTACAGGGAAAATAAAGTCTAATTTGGAAGCAAAGGAAAATCACATAGAAGAAAAGAGAGTCAGAGCTGGCCAGGTGGACACAATAAAACACAGAACATATAATGAGGTCTCATTTTCTTATGTATTCTTGTTCCCTAGATATGTTACATAGATCAGGAAGACAAGGAAAAGAAAGGAAAAGAAAGGAAAAAAAAACAAGGAAAGACAAGAGGAAATTTCATCAGAATCACTCTGAAAATTTGCATTTCTTATGTGTTTGAAAAGATATGAGTAGTCATGACAAGTCTACCCTGAAATTTCAAGAGAAGAAGCAGAGAACCACAGGACTCACTATTTTTTATTATTATTTTAGTTAAAGTTTATTATAAAGTAAAGAAGAAAAAAGAGGGACTTCTGACTTTTTCAGTGCAGTAGACTCCAAAAAAAGTTACAACAACTTCAATCTTTTTCTTTACATTTCCAAATGTTTCAAGCCATTTCTATAACAACAAAAACATTTTAGTCATCAAAAGCTTTTTTTTTCAATTTGGCGTACAAAATCCAGAAATCCAACACCGGATAGATTCTTATTAATTAGAATAGTCAATTTGGCCATCTCTGCCAACTCTATCACCTCTACCACTCATCTTTCCATTGAGGGAATTCCTATGTCTTTCCATCTTTGTGCAAATAAGATTTTTTTCTGCTGTCAGCACATGTAGTAACCAAAATTCCAAAATTTTCTTTCAAGCTCTTTGTCCATCAAACCTAAAAAGCAAACCTATGGTTTCAGTTTTATATTAATGTTAAGAATCTTCTGAGCTAAGATAAAAAGGTGATCCCAATATTTCTTTGCTTTATCACTAGTCCACCAGAGATGATAAAAAGTAAGGACTTGCCATTTTTGAAAAGATCTATACAGAGACAAAGCAACAACCTAATAATGCAGATGTAAACTTTCTTCCTCTGTCCTTCAAGCCCAACCTGACACATCCCTCTCCTGATTTCTATGCTGCAGTGAAAAGGAAGAGTGGGTAAGAACACAAAAGATTGATCTTTCACACTACAGTTTGGACAACCAATGACATCCAAGAGAAAACACATAAATGCTTTTGCTCTGGTTCAAATCCTTCTGATCCTCAGTGCAAGGAAGAATTTGGTGCATGCAAGATATATTTCTAGGAAATGTTTTTGCTGGGATCCAAGGGCACTTCCCACTCAAAAACTATAGAATGGACTTACAGACATCTGTTGTGGATACTGTTACTTTTAGGACACCATGGTAAGATGTCTGGTATATATTTTAATTAATTAACATTTCCAAAGTCATTTGCAATCCTTGAGGAGCACATGAGCACCATGGATTTGTACTCCATTATTTATATTTTAGTATAATCCATTCTCATCTCTCTATCAAATATAAACCTGATGGCTTTATACCAAAGGTAAGCAACTAAATCAACTCCTGATAAAGACAGCACCCACACTGAGTATTAGATTCATCCATGCACTTTAAACTTGAGTATGTATTTAATGTAAACTCTAATTAACATGGTTTGCCTTGACCTTTCCTTCCAAACAATCTGAGCATTAATAACTCCCGTAACAAAAGCTGGATGGATTTGTCTGCCAAATTCACAGCTGGTGCATAAATTCAGGCTTCACAGAGATTCTGTATTTTCAAAAATGGCACATTAATTTGCAATGAAAAGTAAGTTTATACAAAAATGCAGATGCATTTTCATGCATATTTCTCCAAATAGATTTATGGCAATAGGCATATAAACACAGTTGCTATCCTGGAGATAATATTGGAGGGAAAAAAGGAATTTACACTCAGTTTGAGTGTAAAACCTCTCAAATTAACAAATAAAGGAACTTGGAGAAAGCAGATGGCAGAAATGGCTCAGAGGCCTGCTTAACCAGGTACTTAAAAATTGTCAACCTCCAGTTCCTGACTAAAAGAAACTTGTTGCTTTGTGCTCTAACCGCTAATATTGAGAGCAGGTCAACTGTAGACTCAATTACTCAGAGAGGTGCTGATTTCTTTAAGCAGTGGTTGAACATCCATCTGTCAGAAAAGTTTTAATTTAGATTCCTACACTAAGCAGCTGGTTGAAAGCAG
Source organism: Acrochordus granulatus (assembly GCA_032468055.1). Classification (NCBI taxonomy): domain Eukaryota; kingdom Metazoa; phylum Chordata; class Lepidosauria; order Squamata; family Acrochordidae; genus Acrochordus; species Acrochordus granulatus. The sequence continues at coordinate 97,996 of JANHZU010001800.1, forward strand.
TGGCCTAAATGTTCACTTCACGTTTTAGGAATCTGTCATTCAAAATCACCACTCGTTCCTATCTTTTGCACAAGCAGAGAACTTAGTGTGACTTGTTCTTATTTTCTCAAATTCATACATGCTGCATCAATTTCCTACGTGAATCTCTTTGACTCTTAAAGGCAAATATATAACTTGGCTGGAAAATATGTGCTGTACAAGAACATGATTAATTTCTAGGTAAATAAGTCCATGGGAACAGGTTTTTGAGCAAATGAACTTGGTTCTCGGTACACATTTTCATGAATTCGCATTGACCAACACAGTGTCCTAGTGCCTGATTTCTTAATATACATCCTAGAAAAAAAAATTGGTTAGCCTAAATCTCACTCAACATCTGAAGAATGGCTTCCTCTCATTCCCAAGAAGCTAAATAACAATATTTGCTATGGACTTGAAGTTGTGTCGTTAATGGAAATATACATAGACTGGTGACATCAAGAGAAATTCCTGAATTCGTAGGCATCTTGGAAATGCAGCCATCCTGAAGGAGCTTCACAATATGAGATGCCAACTGATTAGTAGAACTGGTCTGAGAGCTGAAGGGATGGAGAAGACATACACAAAAGATTCAGGTGGTAGGACACCATGAAACCCTTTATTCTTATCATTATGGCTTACAAATGCTCTATGGGAAATTTGAACAACTTAATGCGTGTTATCATTATGAAATCAGGTATTACTGATTTTAGCTATTCTTCAAACAATCAGTTCTAATAATATAATTCCTGGGATTGCTTTGTAAAATGCATCCTAAAGGATATTTTCTGGACACTGAATGGCAACTTGATATCAGTTTTGCAATAATAACTGCAGACCTATCTAGTGTATCCACAAAATCCTACTGCTAGTACAAATACTAGGAGCAGTGAAAGCTTTCTTGAAAAACGGTCAGGATTTGGTGACACGTGGATGAAACCCCTGATGCAGCTACTTTCTGCACCACTATTATTTCAGTTTTCAAGAAAAATAACTCTAGTATAAGAAGAAGCCATGCTTTGGAGACTTGTTACAGATCAAGGGACACTACAAGGTGGAGATGAGATTTATGACAGTATCTTCTACAATAGAAAATAACATCAGAAGGGACCTGTAAAGAGTTCAAAACAACAGTGTTATTCTCCTGGGCATTTTATCAAAGCTCTAGTTCTTTGTTATTATATTACAAAGTTTTGAAGGGATGATATTAGCTTCTTTCATCATCCTGATAAATTCAATATGATTATTAGTGATAAGGAGCATGACAGTCCTTGGGGAGGAAGTGTAGAGGCACAGATACAGACAAAGAGAGAGAAAGAGAGAAACTCATTGTCACCCAATTAAAACAAAATCAAGCTACAAATAACCTCTTTTGGATGTGGCGCAGTGACCTATCGGTTAAGAAGCTGGGTTTGTAGGTCACAAGGTCGGCAGCCCGAGTTCAAGACTTGGGCACCGTAACGGGTTGAGCTCCCGTTATTCGTCCCAGCTCTTGCCAATCTAGCAATTCAAAAACATGCAAAATGCAAGTAGATAAATAGGTACCATCTAAATTGATGGGAAGGTAACAGCATTCCATGCGCCTCCGTGTATAGTCATGCCGGTCACATGACCACAGAAGCATCTTTGGATAATGCTGGCTCTTCAGCTATGAAACAGAGATGAGCACTGCCCTAGAGTCAGACACAACTGAAAGGGGAAACCTTTCCCATTTTAACCTCTCTTGAGAAAGAAAACCCCCCCTACAGTAGGCACATAAGGAGCTAGCTACTTGATCTATTTCCTTGGTTCTATTTAGAATATTTTGTCTAAGGTATCCACATGCATACTAGTGCATCTTTTGTAAGTGGCCGTGCAAAGGTAGAACAGGCAATTTTTGTGTTACGCCTAGACAGTTGTGTGGATCAGTGTTCCATTAATTTTTTATGGCAATGAAAACTAGCTTATGGTATGCAAAACAACAAGGGATATACTGTTGTGATTCCAGAAGTATCAAATGCATGTTGTTGCACATTGTAAAACAAACTGAATTTTAATACAGTTGGAAGCCAGAATTATTGATTACACATGCAGGCGTAAGGAGTGTCCAAAGATGCTAAGTTAGCAGAGAGTGCAAGGAAACAATTATGAAGCTTCTTGCAAACCAGAAATGGGAATATAGCCCTGAAAGGTCTGAATATTCACTGCCAGCCTAAGTAGAAAGTTCCAGATACGGCAAAATCATAATTAAGAATAAATAAGTTTCATAATCCAGTTATGGTAGTAATCGGATTTGTTTGAGAAAGTGGACTTTTCCAACCAAAAGAAGACACTATTAAATATGTGATATTATGATACAAAACCACAGCATTTCCTACTTTGTAATTCTCTAGGTTGTAGTATACAACCAACCAAGATACTAAAAATGTAGTGCTTACAAGGCAGTGTTTAATAATCTTTATTGGGCTACGTCTCTACGTGATTTTTTTAACCGTCTTCCATGATTTCTAAATGAAAAACAAAGCCCAGTTTATTCTCAGGTTCCCCAATCCCTGTTAAAAAGAAAGGAAAAAACAATCAGTTTCATTTTATTGCATTTCAGTGTGTCTCTGGTTTTATGGCATTCCACCAAAAAAAAGGCAGATTTTGGCTCCTTCAAGGTCTATGAGGTACAATGAAAGCGTACAAAGCTTCTGGAAAGAATATTCTATTCTTATAACTGTCTGCTTGGGAATCAGGGTGGTTTTTTTAAGAGTTTTGAATGGCAAGCTGGAAAATTAAATTGACCTCCTTGAATTTTGGTTCATATATGGGATGGGGTGGAGGGAAGTGGGATAGACTTTGTGCTGTCCTGGTTATATATTGTCAACAGTTCACTCCACTCCACTGAACATAATTTTTTTCTTTGTTTATTCAAGGATTGCTTAACATCACGCAGCAGTTCGTTTGCCTTAGGCTGCGGAGATTCTCAATCACCCAGGTTGTGATTATTGCAAAAAATAAAAATCGCCAAAATAAAGCTTTATTGCAAAAGGTGACAGTAAGTATCAACTTTGTTCACGAGCAAAACATGCACTCTAGAGGTACAAGTTGTAGCTTCTGTGACAAGTCCCTGTCATCATTCCTGCTGCTGCAAAAGAAGAGCGAAAATGCATGAAATTCATTCGCAGGACTTTTTTCTCAGCCCATTACTCGATACTGAAGCTCAGATTGGAGGAGAGAGAAAATAAGTTAATTATAGCGCACTTCGGAAGCAGTTAGTTTGCCAAGCTGCAAAGGAAGCGAAACCCCGCGCGTTCCTGAGATACTAATAAGAAAAGTTTTCCATGGGCAAAGAGATATGTGAGATATCAGTTGCCATCATCACACAGATTGCATCATTTGTATGTCGAGTCTTCGGATTTCGGCGGCATATAAATTTAATAAATGAATGAATGAATGAATGAATTTGCACAATGTCCCAACCTGAGCAATGTTACTGCAGCTTCACCCAGATGCATCTGGCAATACCACCTGGTTTTGAATCAGATCAGGTCAGATCAAACCCCTCCAGCCTATTCTTGATGCTTCAAAATAGTCATTTGCGGCTAATTGGTGTCTGCCCCGTTTCTTTGAATCTGTTAGAAGGAGAAAGGCTGCCTCGGTGTCCACTGCCTTCTTGTCATCTTTTCAAAGTAAACCAAATTAGAAAACGAATTCAGATTCAGATGTTTTATTGGCCAAGCATGACGAGAGACACCAGGAATGTGACTCCGGTACAGCAGCTCTCGGCGTACTTGCAAGACGACAATAAATAAAATAATAACACAAAGAAATAAATGAAATTACGTTTTCAATGATAAAATCTGCAGACCTCGTAAGAATTAGTGGAATTCTACTTTAAGGTTACAACAGAACCTTAAAAGCCTGACAATTTTTCTTTCCCTTTCTCTTATTCCAAAGAGAACCAAAGCGGGGCAATCTTGGGTTTCTTTCTCACCCTGTCCTTTCTTAATGGGTGAGTTGATGTTCTCGTAATTGCTGCAATATAGTTTCTCCAAGGCTATTTCGGGACTTCCCCATAGTCCACTTTCACAATGGTTACGTTTAATAGCTGTTCTTACAGAAATACTGCCTTCTACCTCTAGGCTACTCTGCTAAGAAAGGGAGCTTTTCAGTTGGTCTGCTCCCTCTCATTCAGTCCGGCCTGCCTATCTGTGGACTCTTCTGTCTGTGAGCCTTGGTCATACCCTTTGCACTTGAATAGTATAATAACACTGAGGATGTCGCAACAAAGTTTAAAAAACAGGCATCTGGACTGGATTTTTCTCAAGTCGAAGACGTTTCGCCTTTAATCCAA
>JANHZU010001800.1:114867-127406 GCA_032468055.1 Acrochordus granulatus
AAGGAAGGAAGGAAGGACAGATATAAACAACTAAGAAAAAAAAGTGAATGTTAGAAGCTTGTCTCATCAATGGTGAATCAGCCCAGGTGGTGAGAAATTGGGAAGAAGCATTTGGAGGCATTCAAAGAGACTCTGCCTTAATGAACCCCCAACCCCCTAATAGTGATGGTTGAAAATTCCACTTATAATATTCTGATTTTTATCCCCAGATTAATAATAAAAATACAGGGAGACCTCAATTTATAACCAGTTGCTTAGGAACCATTCAAAGTTATGATGACCAATTATTTACAACACAGTTCCGAAGTTGCAGTAGAGACACTGGGTCATGTAATTGCATTTTAAATGTATGGCAACTGGCTGCTTGCAGTGTCGTGTGGTCACCTGTCTGCAAATTTTAATGTTTTTTGTCAGTTTCTGGTGTTTATTTCTGATTTCTGGTAACAAACCCCCATTGAATAAAATGGATGCATTTAATGACTATGGCATTCACTTAATGGCTGTACCAACTTACACTACCACAAAAAATGTTGTGAAATCAGCTCTGGGCACATGGTGAACCACCTAACAACCATAATTCTGGGCTCAATTACAATTGCCTGAAATCTGTTCAGTTCTTGCTTTCTTGATCACTCTGTGTGTCTTGATATTTGGGGCCCAATGTTTGCCCATCCCAGTCTCTTGGGGAGAAATGGTAGTGGTGCAGATGGACAGCATAGCAGCCCCAGCAGGTTGCATCAATATTTGGACTGAATAATCTGAGTTGCAACAATGCCAATAAATACCAGATGGCAGTAAAGTCTTTCTGATTCTCTTTACCACCACGTAGTAGCATCTATGGTTGTGCAGGGTAGCCCTATTGTGAGTATACCTGCTCTGCCCTTTGTTTACAGGAATTTGGGGTGGGGGGGTTCATGCAAATAAGCTGCACTGAGAACATGCCATGTCTAAATAGTTTCATTTGAATGCTTAAGGGCTGCTGCAAGTTACTCGCAGTTTAAACATGCATTTTTTTAAAAAAAGAGACAGAAAGAGAAAGAAACCACAACCATGATAAGGATTTAATTATGATAACTGCAAAAAATGAAGAGAAAATCAGCCAGTGAATGCACTTTAATAAACATATTCTTTGGGGCAAATGACATAAATTACAATTAATTAAGGTTTAATGAAGATGCCCCATAAATGTGTATGGAAGACAATTTCTTTTACCAAAATTGTGTTTATATTAAAGATACGATGTTGATTTTGAAATAAAGAGCTTTCCTTAACAGAGAAATGTTATCTAGACAATACAGCTATGTTCATACAACAGACTTAACCAAGTCAGGTAAAAATGTAGAAGATGGATTCACACAAGGTAGCAAAGAAAGCCTGCATGCTTGTTTGCTTTGATTAATCAATAAATCAGTGTGTAAACTCAGAAAATGCTCCCTGATCCTCAGTTGCATTCTGAAAGATACAGAAATCCCATTCCAGAAGGCATTCTCACAATATTAAGCCATTTCTGCTTTTATTTTTTAATAGTTTTACCTCTGAGTTGTTTTATTGTTATTTAGTTGTATATACATTGCAAATGTTTGAAATTGCTTTCATTCATTTCATTGTTTGGTGTAAGGCTCAAAGGATCTGGCTTAGTTGATGCAGTTCTAATCAATAGATGTAGTGAAGCTACAAGGTCACAAGAATTTCTCCAACTGCCCGCCAAGTCCTTGCATTCCTCAGATAAGGTTAACAGTCTTCATGAGAGTTTGACTTTTGGTTTTTGTTCATGTATAGTGACTCTTGGATAATCCCCTTCATAACCCCTGGCTCTACAATTCCTTCTCTTGCATTTGGACATGTTACGTGAAGATCTAGCTCACTAAAGAAGTCCATCATGCTGGAAAAGATGGAAAGAAAAAGATGAGCAAGGCAGATAGATTGTATTACAGCAACAGTGGGTGAACCATTAGAACATCTGGAGGTCCAAACTGGGGAAAAAACTTCCTGGAGAAAATCTATCAGGATGATTGCTGAAGTCTAGACCTACTTGATGATGCATAATCAACCAAATCAACTCATAACCAAGTTAAATGTGTTATGTATTTATTTTGAGAAATCCACATCCTAAATTGGATATTTCTGGGTCTAAGATCCTGCTGCCTTGCAGTCTATTTTGAACAATCAACTCCAGCAAGAGAATAAAAACGGGTTTGAGAATTTCTGGAAAACTTTTCACAAAGTCCTTCATCAAAAGCTCTTAAGGAAACTTAATAGGATTGCATGACACATGTTAAAAAAAAGGCTGAGCTTCTTGACTTCTTTAGAATCTCCCATGGACATTCTTAGTAATCAGTGACTGGCCAAATTTGATAATAACTCCAATCAATTCAGGGTGGTAGAAATCTAATGTAACTTGACAAGGCATAGAAAGGTATGTTTAAACTACACAAATGGAAAATTCAATTATTTCTAAGTTCAAGTCATACATGGTGGAGCAAGAAAAAAGCAAATTTAACATCAGTGAAATATGCAGGAAGGTCAAAATGGTAGATCTGAAGCAAGCCACACTTCTTTTCAACTTGTATTGAATGCAAATTGAAAAAAAAAAGTGTTGGTCTTTTAAAACCCTATGTGGCATGGATCAAGGGTACCTGAGGAGCCATTTCACCCCAGTGGGATTAGTCTGCTCCACTTACTCTAGTGGTATGGGCCTGATGCAGACCCCGTTGGTCCAATGAATTCTGGCAGGTAGGGTGAAGGAGAAGAGCCTTTTCCACTGTGGCCCTCACCCTGAGAAATATTCTACCACCAGAGGTGAGATTTGTTTCCATCCTCTTCATTTTCTGCAAGGATCTTAAAACCTGGTTTTTCTTGTTATGTTGAAGCCTTGATGGGGCACTCTTCTCTGGGGGTGATTGATGGGGTAAGAAGAAGACCTCACCCAATGCAGTTGGTCCCCTTGTTTTTAGTTTTTATGTAATTCTCCTTAATTTTAAATTATTTTATATTATCTTTTTATCCTTTGTAAGCTGCCCAGAGTTGCCTTATCAGTGAGATGGGCAGCATATAAATTTAATAAATCAGTAAACAAATCTGCCATTTTGCTGCATTTGACACATACATATAATGCACATACATACCCTACAAATGTCACTGTTTTACATTGACAAGATCTTAGCTGTCTGTGATTAACAAGAACTTGGAGTCTTGGTGGATAATACTGTGAAGATGTTGACTCAGTATGTGGCAACTGTGAAAAAGGCAAATTCCTGATGCTCGGAACCATTAGGAAAATGGACTGAAAATAAAAATGCCAAACTGGATAGAATGTAAAAAGTAATAAAGATGGTAAAGAGCTAAATCCTGTTAGGTATAATTCAAGGAACTGGATATGTTTAGCTTAATGAAGAGAAGACTAATAGGAGACATCATAACAGTCTTCCAATCTTTGGAAAGGCAGGGAAAAGGATATGGATTTGTTCTCCAAAGCTACCAAGGGTAGGACAAAAACCAATGGGTAGGAGCTTTACACACAGAGATCCAAACTCAAAACAAGAAGGATTGTTCTGACAGAAGAGGGAGGAACTTGTGGAACAGCCTGCCTTTTGATGTAATGTGCATTCTTTCACTAGATGCTTTCAAGCAATAATTGGATGACCTGAGGGCAAGGAGTTGGAGTAGAAGAAGCATCTTCCACTCTATCATTCTATAAATGATTATGTTATTCTACATATCTATAGTAGTTCTGCAACTGGAGTTTTCAGAGCTATTCTGGTTTCCCAGCTGAAAAAAAAATGGATGTAATAGAGCTGGGACTAATAATATGACTATAATGCTGACGGCATTTCCTGACTTCACCAACAAATCATGGCATTTACCATTCACTTCTCCACTCTTTTGATTAAGGATGGAAAACCCACAAATTAAGGGCCATGAGGGGCTTCTATATATTGCTTTCAGTATCCCTGGTAGAAAACATGGCCAAAGTGTGTCTGTGGAACTTGTTAGATAAATTGGGTATCATAAGTCTTACAGGAGTGTAAGGAATCTTTTTTGCCCTTAACAATGATCCCAATGAATTGGACCCAGTTTTTTAAATTTGTACACAAGGAGGTTAAAGACAAAATGGGATTTTCTTAGATGCTCAGCTACATTTGTGATGTGATGACAATATTTTGTGCTAACCTCAGCCATTTTAGTGGCTTTCCCACCCAGGGGCATGTGAATCCTGGAGGATCAAAAGCTCTAAAGCAAACACAGGGTCACATCAGGCCTCTCTTTGCCCCAGTTGCCTTCTTTGTTTAGTAAACCTGAAGCTGTTTCCGTGGGAATCAAGAGTGGCCAAACAAAGCATTATCACCAGCAAGATTAATAAGGAAAAAAATAATGGCACTTCCATTGACGATATGCACCTTGGCAAAAGGCGTGTTATCATGAAGCTGATAATGATGGAGGGAGATGGAGGGAGATGGAGGGAGACATTTGTTCACACTGTAGTGTGACACTGCCATATTTGCATTTCCTAAACCAACACATAAAATGCAGTTAAGCCTTCCATAATTTGTTTCCCAAGTAGGCAACTAGGGTGGTTTTCTTTTTTAAGCTTTCAGATTTGTCACTCAGGGAAAACAACATGCCATTAATAATGAAGATAATATACAAAAATGTCATTAATAATGAAGATAATATACAAAAATGATTCACATGAAAGAAAATGCCTAGATAGTATTCCTATATTAGCCGATGGGGCTGTAAGACTTGAAGGATCGAGCTCAATCAGTGCAGGTCTAGTCAAAAGGAAGCTACAAGGTCACAAGAATTTTTCTAACTGCCCACCGAGCACCTGGACTTCCCAGATAAAGCTAACAGTATTTGCGATGGGTATAACCTTTGGCGTTTGTACATGCGTAGTGACTCCAGGCTGATCGCCTTCTTAATCTGTCTCTGCTGTTCCTTCTCCCACAGAGATTGTGGATTTTTTTAAAATTCTGTAATTTGTATATGCTTAGCATCTTCATCTACTTATGGAAGCACTTATCCTCTTTCCAGGAACCTGGAAGAAAAAGTTACAATGCTTTGAAGGTTTCATCAACTTTAAAGAATTGGCTCATTAAAGCAGTCACATCATTTTAGGCTTATGCTTGATAAGTAACAGATTTTTGTCCATTCTTACAGTTGTCAAAATTATAAAATACTCCTATATCATATCTGAAATATGCATAGCCCTTTTAGCCAATGATACATGAATCTGTGTATGAAAGACAAATACAGAGAGAGAGAGAGAAATGAACATATTGGGAAAAGTACATGAAAATGTCCAAAATGTTAATGCACACTTCTGTTCAAAACCAATAACATACTTTGTTCCTTTAAAAAATTCAGATTAAGAACATGAGATGCAGAGAAGCTAAAACTGACAAATTTATCCAGTTTTATCAACCAGCTCCTACAAAGTTCCTTCATAATCTCAACAGAACTTTTCTAATTAACCAAATCTTAAAAGCTAAATTTAGTTGAGCTGCCTCTTTTTCCCTGTCCAGCAAAAATCTCTTGTTAAAAAAAAACATGAAGTACTTTGTTATAAAACTATTAGGTTCTTCTTGCTCTTCTCTTCACATCTTTACAATGAATACTTTTGGCTAACTTTTAAAAGAAAGAGTCAAAAATGTGGAGAGAGAATTAATTAAATTCAGATGGAATGTGTCAAGAATTGTCAACATCTCAGAGTGGTTTAATCAAAAAATGTTAAACCCTTGTTGTTAAGATTGGATAACAATTAAAAGCTGTTTCAAGAAAGGATAAAGGGAATTGATAATGAACCTTGTGCCATATTCACAGCCACTCTCTATTTATCACACATAGGTTGTCAAAGCTGTCCAAAGTGCTGAACCTCATATTAAGGGGGGTTCAGTTTCAGCGACAAAGGTGAATTTCTGTGCCGTTTGTGAGCAGAGCGAGATTAGTAAAAGTCTGAAATCAAGATTTATACTGGAATCTTTTGCAGGATTTTATCAGGGCTTTCAATCAGGCTCCAAAAATCAAGAAAAATACACAGAGTTACTTCTAAGCAGTTTCCTTGATTGTTCTTCACTTATAGACAGAATTTTGCCAAACTAAAGCACACTACCATGTAAATAAAGTAAATACTCTGGGAACTATTAGAGAGGAGCTGTCTTCACTCTCTTTCTCTCACACAAACTATCTGAACTGAGTTGTCTGTTTCTCTTCTGGAATGTAGCCCATTCCTCTTGGGAATCCAGACTACTTTCTACCACATCCCCTTTTGGTTAGTGTTGGAAGTGCCAGTAGAAATCTCTATGCTTGTATCTACTTTTCATTTTTCACTCCATAGGTAAACGCTTCAGAGGCTTGGGGTGCTAATTGTATTATTTATTTATTTAATATCCCATCTTTTATTATTTTTATAAACAACTCCATGCAGCGAACATAGAGTGGAGCCTCACAAGTCAAGACTAATCCGTTCCGGAAGAACGCTCTTAGTGCGAAATGCTCTGAAAGCGAAATGAGGTTTCCCATTGAAAACAATAGAAAATTGGATGATCAGTTCCACGCCCCCAAAAGTATTCACCAAAAAATCATTTTCAATGGAATTTGATGTAGAAATGATTGTCCCTAACATCTGAAACAAGTAATCATGATCAGCACATGATATAAAGCAGAAATAGAGCAAACTAACCAGCACTTACAGATCTGCTTCAAGGCAGGTTCTGGCCTCCGCTGCTGCTTGCTGGCTTGGATGATCCACTACCGCCACTTTAAAAGGGCCTTTCCCCTCAACTTTTCCGGGTATCGTGGGTGGTTTGAAAATGCTTCTTGCCTCCCTACTATGAGGGAAGAAGTGACAAGGGGGAAATTCTGCTTTATTTTGAGCAAGGACAAGGACAATTTCTGCTTTATTTTGTGTGTGTGTGTGTGTGCATGTGCGTGAGTGCTTTGAGAATATCCCAGCATGAGGGAAAGGAGAGGAGAGGAGGGGAGGGGACTGCCTAGAGATTGAATCTGGAGTCTGAAGTCTCGGGACTTCCATCTCTTGAACGCCTTTCACTTAATTTACACTGTTTACGCAGCAAGAAAGGGGGCTCATTGCAATCAGGATTCTGGCAAGGTCAATCGCATGCACAGTAACAGAGTAAACTGCGTGCAGCAGTGTCGGCAGAATGCGCACGTGCGCTTGCCACATTGGCAGAACTCTCGTGCAGGGTTGCCACCTGTGCAACAACAGAGTAAAGCATGCGGTAGAGTGGCAGAACGCATGTGCGTGCTTGCTGCATTGGCAGAACTCTTGTGTGGGGTTGCTGCCTAAATGAGAAATACAGAGCCCGCTGACTGATGATGCAGAAGTTATTGTGCAAAGTTTGTTTGTCATGTGAGTTGCAGCTCGTCTAGCGGAATAAATTTTATTAATTTTTTTTTGCTCATCCTGCGAGTTTCACGTCTTGTGAGTTACTCGTCTTGTGAGGTACCACTGTATCTAGTACTCCTTCCTGACTATATATCTCCAGTTTGATGGACAAATATACCAACAAATCAAAGGAACACACATGGGATCTCCACTTTCAGGATTCATACAGAAATTGTAATGCAACACCTAGAATCCCTTGCAGTTCCACGCCTAGACTCTCTTGCAGTTCCATGCATACAACCTAATGTATGGATCCAATATTTAGATGACACCTTTGTCATAACAAAAAAGAATCAACTAGAGAAGGCACACACAGCTATCAAGAACATCTTCAAAGGAATAAAATTTACAAGGGAAGAAGAAAATAACGTGCTATATTTCCTGGACATCCACATCAGCAGAGGCAATGATGGCAAATTAGAAACACAAATCTATCACAAAATTACCCACACCAGCCAAGTATTCCACTACCAAAGCAACAACTCAGCAACCCAAGCTGTGTAAGAGTACTACTTAGATGAGCACAAACATATTGCAGCAAACCTGAACATCAGAAGAAGGAAACAGATCATCTGCACAACAAAATAGATACCGATGCAACTTTATCAAACAGTACCTCACCAGTCAATCCCATTCAGCACAACCTACACAGGCAGTGAAAAGTAATATATTGCCATACAACAAAAACATCTCTGAAACTACCAACAGACTTAAAACAACATGGCATCATCGTAGCTCACAAACCAACCAAAGCCCTGAGAAAATCAAAAAGATCCAGCAGGCCCAAAAGAAAAACAGGAGTCATCTACGATATGCAATGTAAGGACTGCAACAGCCACTATGTAGGACAAATGGGCAAAAGACTAGCACATCCATGAATACCAACTAGCAGTCAGAAGACATGAAGAAAACTCCTTAATTTCACAACATATGGACAGACTCAACATAGTTTCAACTGGGAAACTGTGAACATCTTGAATTCAGACAAATCAGCCATCAACAGGCACATAGAGATTAACAGCAGCTATGTACCATTCAAAAGAGACAATCAAAAAGCCAGTAAGGAAATAGAAGACCTCCTCATCAGCAGTCAGCATCCAGATAAGCAGAGCTTAACATTTAGTTTAACACCAGACCAACAATCAAGTAGCAAACAATACTCCAAAGTTACCCAACTGGCCCAAAGTTACCCAACTGGCCCAAAGTTACCCAACTGGCCCAAAGTTACCCAACTGGCCCAAAGTTACCCAACTGGTTTTTGTGCCTAAGGCAAACCTAGAATTCATGATCTCTTGGTGTCTAATTTGGTGTCTTAACCACTAGACCACATTGGCTCTCAATTAATTACTTAATTGGTTAGATTTATATTTAGCTTTCTGTAGTGAGCTCAGAGTGGTGCTCCCTTTTTATTTTTTCCCACAACAGCAGCAGCAGTCTGGGATGAGTGAAGAGGACTGTCCAAGCTTCTGTGGCTGAGCAGAGACTTGACCCTGGTTCCTGGCTCCTAGTCCAGCTCCTCTGTCATTTGTCCCTATGGGTTTTGGGCTGAGAGAGAAGGGGTGACCCAGAGTCCCAAGGGTCTTGTGTGGCTGAGAGAAGACCAGACAACCAAATGCTCACCTTTAGTTCAGCATTTTCAACAGTGTTTCATATAGTCTGAGAGAGAGATATCAGCCCAAAGACCCCCAGGAAGGCTTTGTGGCTGAGAGGGGACTAGATCCTGGATTTTTCTGCTCCTAATCCAGCACTGTCACCATGACATCATACTGGTTCTTGAGCTGAAAGAGAGGGAGTGGCCAAAAATCACTTATTCTTTAGATAATAGGGAATGAGAACCAAGGGTTCTCCATCCCATGGATTCCAGAGCAATTCCTACATATCTGTAAAGACAGACATTGTGGAAGATCAGGACAACTGATCAATGTCATTAGGAGGTGCATTGTTGATGCATCCCCATTATTTGGACTTATTTACACTCATAGCTATGACACTGCGTGAAAACAAAAGTTGGACCTCAAAGAAGCAGCCTAGGAAGAATATTGAGACCTTTGAATTTTGCTTTTGGAGAAGCCTCCTGGGTATATCATGGACAACCAAGAAAAGAAAGCGATGGATCATTGAACAAATCAACCCAGAAGTCTCATTCAAAGCGCAAATGACCAGGTTCAAATTATCGTACTTCAGACATATTATGTGAAGACTTCTCTTTGGAGAAGGCTCTAATGCCGGGAAAGGTGGAAGGAAGGAGGAGAGGAAGAGGAAGAAGGAGAGGAAGAAGAGGAAGTAGCAAGCTGGATAGGCTTAGTTACAGTGTCTATAGGTGTATCATTGTGAGATTTGAAAGAACAGGTTGGGAACTGATCTTCATGGAGAAAATCTCTCCATGTGGTCACTAAGAGTTGTAAAAGACTTGAAGGGACGTATTTGATTGATTAATCACCCCTTTTAAACTCTTTGTACCAACTATTCTAATGTAACATTAGAATCATTTCGCCATACAGAGAAAGAACAAGTGAAATACAATGGTGAATGTGTTAAGAATCTGGGTTCAACCACAGCAACTCACTTGGTGCATCTGGACTTGTCCATCTTCCTCATCCTGAACCCAAGATGGTTATGGGAGAAAATCTGTCTCGTGAACTGCTTTGAAGTTCTGAAGAAGAAATGGTTATAAACCTAATAAACGAATGAAGGTGTCAAAATACATGTATCATCTGTGGAAGAGAAGAGGACTGCAAACTTCCAGAAACTCAAGGCTTAGGCTCCAAACATAGGAAGAACTATTTCTATTTAAAAAACTCGCATTTTATATTATTTTTAATATGCTTCCATTATTTATTGTTTCATCCAATCCCTGTTTTATTGGGGAGTTTAGATATTTTTACTGGTTTTAAATTATGGTTTCAAGTTTTTATTTTATGATTTTGGAGGAATGGAAAGTTATTAACATTTAAGAATCAATTTAAACATAAAAAACTCTGGCTCTTTTTATTTTTGTCAGTAGAGGGCATTCTGAGGCTCAAGCTCAGGCTTTCATAGCAGCTGTATTGGTGGAAGCAAATAAATGAAATAAAAAACAGCATTTCTTTTTGTTGGCTTGTTTTGGAAGAAACAGGGAAAACAAGCTGTTTGTTCTCTCTGTCCCAGAGATGGGAAACATAGTGATCCCCACCACCAACCTCTCTTGAGAGATCAAGAAGAATCAGAATTGCAATCTCATAGTTTCCTCTGTTAAAGAAGGAAAAAATGCTATGTATTTTATTACAGGTAGTCCTCGACTTACAACCGGTCACTTAGTGACTGTTCAAAGTTATGATGAACCCCCAAAATGGGACTTTCAACCCAGATTCAAAATTCTGTTGTCTGGGCCCTTTCCCCATGTTCATGTAACTGTATTTTGGATGCTCAGCAATTGGCCTGCTTCCAAAAATGCTGGAAAACACTGTTTACTTCTGATTTCTGGCAAAATAATGCCCCATAGCAAATGATGGGTTTGCTTAATGACCACCACATTCATTTTATGACCACTGCATTCACTTAACGATTGCCACAAAAAGCTAGTAAAATCAGGCATGGTCACATGATGACCTGCTTCATGACCATCACAACTTACAGTTGAAATGGTGGGCTCAAATACAGTCATAAGTTGAGGACTGGTTGTATTTTATCAGAAGGAGGAAACCACATAAATTGAAGGCTGGAGGACAGCGGACATACAGGGCCTGGAGGAAGACAGTAATAAAATTAAGACCAAGGAAGAAATATAAAAAAAGAGAAGAATCAAGTGTCCAGGAAATGAAAAGAGGAAATGTGCAGATGGCATCCTATGGGGTCAAAGCATCTTTAGAAATTTTTCAACTTTTTAAAATTAATTTTTAATTTGCATTTAAAAATTTCATAGTGCTGCTACAGCTTAATAGGACCATAATTTTTGATGCAATCTGTTTCTAGTATCCTTCTCTTACGTAAACTCTGAAATTCTTTCCTCCCTTGTAAAACAAGGATTCATATTATTAAGACAGCAGGAAAGGAAAGACGATGTGGATGGAGAAGGAAGCAGCAGACCCAAGTCCTGGTTTATAAAGTCACAGTTCTTACACAAGGGCTAAGCCCGAAACAAAATTGGTGGAGTTGCCCTGTTGTACAGATCAATGAAACCTATTGCTCATTATCTGAGCTTCAGAAATACATCTTGTAGTATCTGAGGGGGAAAAAACACAAAGCTTTGGGAAAGAATATGGATAATTAGCTGCTGCAAGAAGATTGCACAGACTGACTGAAAACAACGGCATGAAAAAGTAGCAACAATGGTGCACTGGAAGATCTGAAAGAAGTACCGTTTGCCTGCAAGCAAGAACTGGCGAGCTCATAAAATAGGAAAAGCAACAGAAAATGAAGACGCCAAATTGCTCTGGGAGTTCAGAATTCAAACAGACGGGCACCTGCCTCATAACACTCCAGGCTTAGCAATGGCCAGTAAGAAAGACAAGAAAGTCTGAACAGTGGACGTGGCAGCAGCTGGAGAAAGCAGAAAAGAAGAGAGAGAACTGGAGAAAATCACAACACGCAAAGACCTGCAAATAGAAATAGAACAACTCTGGCAAAAGAAAGCAAAGGTGGTGCCAATAGGGATAGGGGCCTTGGGAGCAATCCCGAAACATCTGGAGCTCCACTTGAGCGCCATCGCCATTGTCAAAATCACCATTAGTCAGTTTCAAAAGGTAGCATACTCGGAAGAGCTTCCATCCTGCGACGATGCCTTTTTTAACAACATCGAAGAACAGCATCTGCCCATCCCAGGTCGTTGGGGAGGACTCAGTAGGTGGACAAAAGTGCCGAATCCAGTCTAAATGTCTGACTGATGTGCGACAGACCGTAGCGGCACATAGAAGCCTGAACATCCTGTAAATGAAGTGATTTGTCTAAAACGTGGACATTGACTTCTGGGAAATATTGGAAGTTCATTTCTCATTCTTAATTATTTATTCTTAGGGATTTTAAAAGCGGGGGGCGGGGATCCCAAAAAAAGACATAGCTGCTGAAAGGAGTTGAGAGCAGCTACTGTGCTTGCATTCAAGCACGATATTGCCTTTCGTCTGAAATCCTGTGCAAGGATTTGCTGGGAAAAGAG
>JANHZU010001800.1:133139-146503 GCA_032468055.1 Acrochordus granulatus
GCATGAAATATTTGGTGAATGCGTTGGAGGAGAAGAGATGTATGTCTTTTGTAGCTCCCACTGAAGGTTTTGGCAAGCAGTTCAGAAAAGGCTCCAGACTGGGCAATTCTGGGACGCTTTAGGATGGCACATAGCATTTGTCAAAGGCATTAAACTGGAAGGGTTTTTGCATGCACCAAGAGGGATGCTGTTCATGCACGACGATGCTGTGGATAACTTGCAGAGTATTGAAAGCTGCATAGCCTGGAGGTTTTTTGGTCAGCACAATAGAAGAAGGTTCACTCCTCTTGAAGCAGGAGGTTCACAAGAGTTGGCTGGGATCAGAAATGTGCAAATCATGGCTCCCCTTGTGGCATTCTGTGGACGTGAAAGTTGGACTTCGAAGGCACAAGATAGGAAGAGCATTGATGTCATGGCAAGCTCAGATGCAGATGAGCTCAACAGCGAGTTGTCAGTTCCAATGTTGTTGGACACACCGCTGTCCGAGGAGCTACAGGCAGAGAAGTTAGGGCTGCCCAGGAACCAGCAGGCACAGCTGCCACCCCTCCCAGTGAAAGGACCCAGCGTGTGAAGAGGAGAGCGGGGCAAACATCCCGCTAGAATGTAAAATGTTGATGATATTGTTTTCTTAGATATAGAGCAGGGGTGTCCAACCTTGGCAATGTTAAAATGTGTGAAGACCCCTTAAAAAGTTAACAAGTTTCAAGATAAAACTTTTATTGAGGCAGCTCAAGTTGACAATATCATTTATGAACTTTCAAACTCAGATTCTTCTATCAGTTGAGGTAGTAAAAACAGTAAAGGGAGGAGGAGGAGAAAGGAATGGAATGAAATCTGCAAATATAAAAGCTCATGAGACCAAAAGTTGAGCAACAGGAATATCCTAGATGTGAAAAAATGATTTTTTCCTCCCCAAAGATTTCCATATTCTTTGTTCCATTTCCTATTGTTTCAAATATCCTTCACAAACTCCCAGTGTAACGCTCCAAACAGCCATCAGCATCTGAATAATCTCCTCTGGAACATATAACGGTAAATTCATAGTTTTCTACAGCCAAACTAAGCCACAGGAGAGTGGTGTTGGATGAAACTGGACTGTCTTCTTCTGAAGAAATAATGCAGCCAGATACAAGGGTTTTGTAGAGCTGCTGGAGAAATCCGTCACAACGAAATGGTGCGATCTGCCAACATGGAATCTCTCCTTGGCACCAACTGGGTTGTTATTCACAGAGTCTGTCTTAAAATATTTCTCACCTCAGCTATTACAGGAAAAAAAAAATATTGGGAAAACTTGCAGATCAAACGTTGGAGAAAAATGCACATAATTCAGCAAGTAATATGCCGGTGTACAGGCTGGTGTCTAACTTGCTTGTTCGTTCCGTTGTTTTTATAAAAATATCATAAAATGAAGTCATACGTTGACATCAACTGGTGGATTTTTTTATACTGCATGAAAGGAGAATAAGAAAGGAGAAGTTGAAAAAGAAAGTGAAAGGTATAAAGAGAAAAAGATATAAAGAGGAGGAGGAGGAAGGTTCCTTGCCAAGAAAACTTCAGGGGTTTCTCCAGGCACTCCCCAAAAGTCAACTCTGTCTCAAAGGCCCCAAAACAAAAAAAAATCTAAGTTACTCTCTTTGGTCTGATTTCTAACAGAATCTTGGTTCAATGGGAAGGATGATCGTCACCGATCTGATAGCACAAGCACATCCATCTGTTGTTCCCGTGACATTTTGGAAATGTCTGGCTTGAATTGGGGCCAGAAGCCGATGGGAACCTGGGGCAGCCATCTCAAGATTGGTGTTATTTGTTACCTTCTAGGGCTGGGGTTGTCCCAGCAGCAATTTGGGTGCTGCATTCTGAGCTAAGTTGTCTCCAGAGACTGCCTACTTATAGGACATTGCAATCATTGAGCCCTGCAGGGAATCAGCGAGTGGGTTATCATTGCCGAAGCATCCCTGGGTTAAGTCTGGAATGGCTGGTGAGTTCAGAGATCCACCTGATCAGACCAATCTACTCATAATGATGTTGAGAAAGCGCCAACTCTGATTCTGTGAGGTCCTTGGTGCTCTTTGAGCATGGTTGTTTTTTGCAGACGTTTTGTTACCATACTAGGTAAGATCATTAGTGCTGATTGACTGGGGCATTGTTTATCAAGAAGTAAATAATACCTCAATCAAGGAACTACCAACTCAGTCAATCAAGCTAAGAATAAATAACAGCCTAATCAAGGAACCAAGAATATTCCTACCAACACTGACGGGGTTAGTATATAAAAATGAGACCAAACCCCCACTCTCTTCTAGCGCTGATGGTGTTACCTAGTTGGGTAATGAAATGTCTGCAAGAAGAAAAACAGGCTCAGAGAGCAGCAAAGACCTCACAGTTCAACCCTGAGCTGCAAATATTCTCTTCTGTCGAAACTCTGCACAATATTTGCATCACAACTTCAACAATGATTCTCAGTGGAAAGCCAAATGGCTTGCTGAACATCCAGTTACGGGAAGGTTGTGATTTACCCTGCCAGCAGTGGACAATTCTGAACAGGATTCAGACTTTACACCGAGTCTGCCAGGATTCACTGTTTAAATGGAGTAGAGCATTTTCCCCTCCGCGTGACTGCCGGGCCCCACATCAAACGACAGATCACATCATGACTGGCTGCAAGCCGAGGGCATATTCTGGCCCAGTTTCTGATTTTTTCCCTCCTACATGATGTTGCACTTCAGTAGGTAGACGGCCTAGACATTGGCATTTGAATGCAGATCTTTTCAATAATTATATTTTAATCTTTTTTTAATCTACGCTACATGCTACAACATATTGTAAGTCCGTGTCTGACATGCCACACGCTAAATAATATACCTGTGGCCTCACTATTTTTTAATTTTGATGCTTCGATATCGCCAGGAAACCTCTGCTTTTGTCTTTCCTTTCTAACCTTTTGTCTTCTGTCTCTAGGGTACAGGAGGGAGATCATTTCTTTTCCAAGTTCAGAATTGACTGGAAATATTAAATCCTCTCTTGGGTGCAAGTTGCTCTCTGAGCTTTTGCTATAGTGTCTTCATTAAAAAGAAATCAGTTCTATTTGCTGTCAAGAGCCCGACGTTATTTCTTCGTACGGAAAGGTGCCGGCCTTGAATCCCCCCCTTTTTTTTTCTGTTCTCAAAGTCTTGGCTAAGCTGGTCTGCAGCTTGTCAGATGTTGCTAGTACAACAGGGTAGGGTGTCCATCAGGGAAACAGCTGCACTCCGTGGCAGCACGCACACAACGCTTTAACCTGGTTACTGAAGGTATGTGTTTGGGGGGAGTTCATATGGTCCATAATTAAACCATAAAGGAGCAAAAGACGTGAGTTTATACAAAAAAATAATCTAAAAATAACAGGAGCAACTAGATCTGCTAGGATGTTAACCGAGTCACGCAAGGGGGTTGGATAAAGTGTTCTTGCCTGCAGAATTCCGCTTGCAGAAAAAAACGGAAAGAGCGATGTTCTCCCGTGTCGCGATGTTGAATAAAGACGCTTGGCGGTTCAGCGTCTGTCTATTCAGATGCAAACTGACCCTGCCTTCACCTCTCGTGCCAACAGTTTGACTCAAATTTCACTGTTTTCTTGATTTCATACTGAATTTCAAATTCGGACGTTCAGTTCCTGACCCGGCCCTGAATTCGTACGATGAGATAAAAAAACACGTGGAATCTTTACCCGAATGCGTATTGAGATACCTGTGCTTAAAGAACATTAAACTACATATTTGAAATATTTTTTTCTCCTGTGGATTTTAAAAAGGTGACTTTAAAAAGGGGCCCAAGAGCAATGAAGATGAAAAGGAATTTGGATTGATCAACAAAGGTAAGTAAAAGTTGCACGGACTGAAATAATGGTAAAAATGACATGGACTAAAACAGTCACGTGGACTAGAGCGTCATTTTCTTTTTAAGGCATAGAGAAGGAGAAAGTGGAGATTATCTTCGCTGAAGATAAATGAGGGCATCATCTCACACTGATTTTGATTTTGCCATGAGCGTGGAGTAGAATTTTTGTTTTCACGGTATTTATGTGATGGATTTTTTTTTTAATTAAATGTCGTTAAGCTGCCCTGAGTCATCAGTTGGGCAGCTAAATAAATTTGTTTCAAAAATAAATAATAAATATTGCCCTTGACAGGGATAGAGTTAAACTTTGCCTTGGGTCTCGGCAGAAGTTAGACTATTTCTCTACTTCACTCTCAAAATAATTTGAAAGGAAAATCAGACAGGCAGGGCAGGTCAGGACAAGAAACAGACACCACTTAGGTCTAAAACTATTTTTATTAGAATAGCTATAGTAACAGAATCTTACAAATGGAATATGTTTGCTCTCTTCCTTCTTTGATACCAATGTCTTAAACATTTTCATAAATCTCTTTATATGGGTTCAAGCCATCTTTATCTGTTTGTTGCCTTGTAACAGGTTCCCCCCTGTCTCCAACAGGCCTTTCTCTCTACTCTATGCATGGCTAGCTTAAAGGGGATGCACTGCATACAGCTGCATAGACACTCCCAAAAGGAAGAAGGCTAAGCAGGGGGCTACCCATTACCCCAGAGCCTCATACTTTGCACTCTGCCCAGATGATAGTCCCCGTCCTTGTTCTACTAACCTTGAATATGTACTCCACTTCATTCCAGGATGAACCATCATCTATGTTCCTGCCTCTTTTTCCTGATCACTCTGAATGCACAGGGCCATTCCAGCAATGGAGTTACGCCCAGTGAGAACTTCTTTATGACAACAGTGGGTGCTCTAAGGGACTGAGGAGCATGCCAAAAAAAGAAATCTGCTTATGCCACAGAGAATTGTGGAGGGGTTGTGCTCTTCTACCTTCCTGCTGAACTGTGTGTGTGTACCTGATTCCCAATACACCCCAAACCCTTATGATTTCCACCAGCCTGGCCGATGCCTGTCCATGACATTGCTGCCCTATTCAGATTCCTTCTTTCTAACTATTAGACTTAAGGAAGGACTGAATTTCAGAGTTCATCCAGGACTAAAGAAGTGTTTTTCCAGGATGCAAGCAGGACCAAGAATATCAGCAGAACCACCAAGGATATGGAAGGAGCAGTTGATTTTATTGAAGATGCAAGAAGCTCCAAGAACCTAGAGATAGACAGAAGTATAGGCAGACAGAGAAAAGACCAAAAGATGTGCAACATCCAGGCCTGGGATTTAAATCTTTGGTCCCTCCATAACAGATTTCTTGGAATTTGTTTTTGGAGGTCACTGTAAGCAACTGGGATGGCACTGCAGAAAACCATTGTTATTTCGAAGCGTTTGGTGACATATTTTGATTTCTCCTTCATATTAAGAAAAAAATATTGAAATTTAGAGCTCATTCCTTTGTTGTTGTTGTTTACTCTTGTTTACTGAATAAAGGAGAAGGGGAGGAATCTTCACATAGCTTCAAAGCTTTTTTTTTTCACTGTGAAAGCCTCGTACTCTCTATTCCCATCCCAGAGTCATGTGCCATCTTATCAAGATCAAGTCTTGCAGTCTCACTTTCATTTCTGTTTGTTTGAACTAATAATAAACCTTCAAATCCTTTTATTTGCTGGAGTGTTCTTTGTCTCTGCATCCAAGAGAACCAATTATTTGGGCACCTGATCGTTGTCCTGACGCTTGCAAAACAGCAACATCTCCATCATGTTTCATTAATATTCTTGTTTGATCACAGGTTCTTTTCTTCGGTCCTTGGAGGCTTCAGCTCTCACAATGAAGGACTGAGAAGTCCTGTCTCCAAGGTCATTTTCAGTAGCAGTCAATGATGTCAAAATGGTAAACTTGGACAATGGAAGGCTTGCCTCTTTTTATGCATATGCAATGTCTGCAATGCATGTTGAAAACAAGATTTGGATCATCCAGTTGCACCTGCCATGTTGATGTTGCTGACTGTCACTGCAGACAAACCTATCCATCATTGTAGGGTTCTTATCATTGCCCTAGCCATGGGGGACTGCTACTATCAAACTGAGCAAGAGCCAGCTGGACTCTGACCTCAACATCCCATTGGCTGCCAGACAACCTGGAGTGGGCAATGAAGCATCGGTGTTATTTGAGAGTATGCACAGACATACTCTCACATCAAAGTAGTCCAGTTCACATCACATCAAAGCAATTGAAGTGATATGATGTATCTGACAACGTCCCTCCCCAAAACTGCTGAATAAGCTTAGTAAATATAGTTTAGGAGCACTATATCCTGGACAGGATGCCAAACAAAAGATAAGAAAAATAAGTACTAAGATATTACTTCTAAAAATAAGTACTAAGATATTACTTCGAAAGTAGGAAGGTTGTTGTGTTAACAGATTTTTTTTTCCTGCTCTTCAATTTCTTTGCACAGCTGAACTAGAGGAATTGCTTTGGCAATTTTGCAGAGGACGAAAAGCAAAAGAAGCAGCAGATCGTTTCTCTGTATGTGTGTGCCAAGAACAGTGTGTCTCCTCTATAAATAAGAACATAATGGACCAGAAGACCAATTTCCTAACCAAAACAACAACAACAAAGAGATTTCACTGCCATTCGATCCCAAAGCCTTGGAGAACACTCAACTTTTTAACTATTTTTAGAAACTCAATAAAGTGAGACAATATAGATCACCAGGAATGGGTGGGAAGGATGCCATTTCAAAGGAGAGAAATTGCCACTGAGAAGGCACATTTCCTGGGTCCTGCAAAATGTCATTGTTTGATTGATGGGGCATGGTCTCTCAGCTTTGTTGTGTGCTTTAAAGATGATAACCAGCACTTGGAATTGCAGCTGGAAGTCAAATGGTAACTAATATAGTTGATGAAGCAGTTGGAACGTATGCACATACTGCAGCACATGTACCACTGCCGTGCCATAACTTTCTGGACAAGCTGTAGCTTCTGAGGGAACTTCAATGGCAGCCCCATGCAGAATGCATTACAATAGCCCAACAGTTAGGTCATCAAGGTATGAATGACTGACTAAAGTGCTTCCCAATCCAGGAACACGTCCAGCTGGACTCCAGATGGACCTGCAAAGCAGAAGCTGTAAATCCAAGAGAACCTCCAGATTGTGCACAAGTCTCTCATGGGGGTGTGCATCAAAGAACAAAGATGAAATATTCTTAGGATCAGGAAAGTGAAACAAAGTCACTTGGTCTTGTCAGGACTGAACTTGAATCTTTGGCTTCCCATCCTGTAATAGAAAGAAGGAATAACCTTGAGGAACAGAAGGAAAAACTGCAACAAATCAATGGTCAGATAAAAGAAATTTGAGTCCAAACCAGATCTATAACTTGAATAAGTGTCTCAGACGAAACCCTCCCTAGTTCTCATGAAGATAAAGGCAGCAGGGAAGGGTAACCTTATAGTAAAGGTTGCTTATATGACTTTAGTTTCCTTGATCTACCTTGGAAGGCTGACTCATCCAGACCTCACACAGCCTCCAGACACTGGGTCAGAATTTCAACAGCATCAATTAATCAGTCTGGAGTTGAGATCTATAATTGGATATAGATTTAAACCTGGTTTTAATGGCTCGTGTTCCTCAAACTGGCCCTGCAGAGATGTGAAAATATCACTTTGCTTGATGCCAAGTACTTGGGAGACATCACTTCTCATCTGGAGTATGTTTCCTAGTTGGGGAATGAAGCATCTGCGAACAAACAACCAAGCTCAGAGGGAACAAGGATTCCACAGATGCCTTCTCTAAAGGGACATCTTCAGGAGCCATGCAGGCAAGCCTTCTCAATCACTGCCCCTCTTCTTCATTCCTTCCAGTTTAGATTTTCCTACCCCTATTGTTTTTGGGAAGGCACAAAGGTTGGCTTTCACAAAGATTGCGAGCGGTTGAGATGCTTGGCTTGATGGCTGGAAGGTAGGCAGCCCGAGTTCGAGACCTGGTGCTGCCGTGCAACACGGTGAGCTCCTGTTGTGTGTCTCAGCTCCTGCCAACCTGGAAATTCAAAAGCACGTAAAAAATGCAAGTACATAAATAGATCCCACCTACTTCGGTGGGAAAGATAACAATGACTGTACTCCTTTGGCATCTATCTAGTCATGATAGCCACATGACCATGGAAGTGTCTTCGGACATGCTGGCTCTTCAGCTTGGAAACAGAGATGAGCACCACACCCTAGAGTCAGTCATGACAGGCAGGGAAACCTTTACCTTTATTCCAAATAATGGACTGGTGAGATTGGGATGATGGGAACCTTCCTGCTATGAATTTAGATGTTATGGCTGTTCTCTGGGCTCTGTTATTTTGTTCTGTGATGGCTTATTATGGTTGTTTGTTCTTATTATTATGGTTTATCGCTCAATCCACCAGATGTTTAGACTGGATTTGGCATTTTTGTCCTTACTGTTGTCATTTAGTTGTTGGACTGAGTGGCATATAAACTGAATTAAAAGGAATAAAAAGGTAAAGTTTTCCCCTTTAGGCCTGACTCTAGGGGGCAGTGCTCATCTCCGTTTCATAGCTGAGGGAACCAGTGATGGCTGTGGGCATGTGGCTGGCGTGACTATATGCCAAGGCAGACAGACAGCTGTTACCTTTCCCACCAATTTAGGGAGTACCTATATCTTTATTTGCATTTTTACATCTTTCGAACTGGTAAGTTGGCAGGGGCTGGGGCAAATAACAGAAGCTCACCCCGTTATGTGGCATCTGGGTCATGATCTTGGGCTGCTGATAAGTCCAGCAATGGAACCACTCGGTCACCCCGCACCCAGAAAGGAATACCTATCCTTATATTTATTTGCTTAAGGTTTTATTTGCTTCTTCAACTTGGGAGGCCTCTGAGTGGCATACATTCCCATCTGCATCGAGGAGGTTTGAAGGGCAGCGATAATCTTCAAAATAATGTAACTATTAACAACTCCAGTGTCTGTAGAATCATCAAAGAAACTTCTCACAGAAGAAGACTCAACACTTCTAGAAGTTCCCTTCAAGAGACTTTCTGGCACAGCCATGTTCGGATGGTTTTCCAAAAATCCATCTCGATAGGGGCTGATCGAATTTCAGAGAATGGACCTTCCACAGCCATCCTGGCCATGTAGGCATCGTCTTAGGTCAGCCCAGCTTTTTGGAAACAAGGAAAATCTTAGAAACAAAAGTTTTCTTTTCTTGGAAATGTGATTCCTGCTTTGGACACTGGATGGCAATAGAAGAAAAGAAATGAGGAAGAGCGAAAATTGGTTGACCTCTAGCTGAGCTCACCCTGCCTACTGATTATGGAATTAACCCATTTTCTTCATTCAGGATCTTAATCTACACCAGTGTGCTGGGTTTACACAACATGCTCCCAAAGCTGAAAGCTGATAAATTTTAGCATGTTGAGCAAAATTAGCTATCGGGATTGAATTGATCTGGTTGAAGTGTTTTGTGGGAACACAACCTGGTGAATCCTGGAGAAGTCCAGCGCTCAGTTTTAAATTTGAAAAGAGGTGGTTCATTTTCAAAAAAAAGAACAAAATGGATAAAAAAAATAAACAAAACATGGCTGGAGGATGGCAAATTTAACTGATGCAGAGATATAGATGATATAGAGATATAGATATGATGTAGCTTTCCAAGTTTCGCATCCTTCCATTGACACCTATGCTCAGCTTCCCTTTCTCCTGTAACCAGTATTTTAATATGCTGGGTTAATGCAGCATGCTAATTGGGCTAAAATGGGGTTCAGTTGAGTTGGGTTGAGGTTTGTGGAACCCAAGTGTTGTTTTAGTAGGATGCATAACCCAGGGGTCATGATACGGCTTATGTGCTTCAATGGAGCAATGTATCTGAACATAGTAGGTTGCTACATCCAGATTTAGCAAGTTGTCTAAACCTGACATTGGTGCATATTCAGATCTTACAGAACCATAAAACATAAAATGATCAGACTAAAAAAAAAAGTGAACAGGGCATGAAACCTCTAGATCCCCTGTGTTCTCCTGTAGCTTTCTGGTAGATGATTTTGAGAATTTGGTTTGACTGTTGTTCTCTATATCCCCAAAACTGGAAAATTTGGTATCACAAATACCCTTACTTCATTCATTCATTCATCACTTTTATATAGCCACTCATCTCACAATATGACTTGGGGAAGTACAGGCCACCAAAAGAAACAAGCATTAAAATTATTCCATTATATGTATGTGTGTGAGAGAGAGAACATTCTACTTTTCTTACATGATTTGATCTCCGGTGTTCTTTGCCTGCTCAGATATTTCTGTTATTTGGAGGCAATGCCTCCAAAGACTCCTAATTATCTACAATACATTCATCATACTTCCGATACAGTATTTGTTTAATATGTGGTTGAGAGCTCAGCAGTCTTTTGACTGAACTGGAATGTGGATGATTATAATGGTGATGATCCCAGAATAAGGCAGCTTATTTTTCAGCCAATATTTTTCTCCAGTTCTTTCTTGGAGGACTAGATGCGCAGAATAATTTAAATAACAGGATTTAGCTGGTCCAAAGCATAATAGTCTGTGCGGGGCTATCTTGAGAGGCGATATTTGGGATCCGTTGGGTTCGGGTCACTGGGTGGTTTCTGATGTTCGTGCAACATATTAACCACCCAATGACTCAACTGAGTTTGTTGTAATACTCTCTTAAATTTTTGTGCCATCTCAGTCTCACCGATTCGCAGCTCACCTCTGCTTGTCAGCATTTTTCTGTTTCCTGCATATTTTCTATATGACAGCGATTCCATCTCCTTAACACATAATGTTATGAAAAAAGGTAAAGGAGTCCCTGCAGGGTTTTACTCCGCTAGCCTTGCGAATATCGGGAGTGATGCTCATCTCTGCTTCAAGTGCCATTGAGCCAGCACTTGTCTAAAGATGTTGCCATCATCATGATGTCACAGCGCGCTGTGTCCTTCCTGCTGGAGTGGTACCTACTTATCGACTTGCATGGACATGCTTTCTCATTGCTAGGTTAGCAAGAGATAGGGTGGGGACAGGGGCTCACCCCATCGCGCGATGCTCGAGTCTCAAACCCAGGCTGCCTGCTTTCCAACCAGCAAACCCAGTGTGTTTACCGCTGAGTTGTCACGGCCCCATATTCAATGTTGTGAATGGGGTTGGAAAATCTCCTTTCCTTAATGAATTCTTTCTTCTTGAGATCAACTCTGAAGATAAAACTCTGAACACCATAAGTGCAAAGCAGCTGCTTAATAAAAATATTGGAATTCATAGGGGAGAGTGTCACAGTTTTGCTTGCCTGGCTCTGTAGTTATAGACAGCAAAAAAGGAAGAATTTGGAAGTCAACTATATGATGACTTCCAAATTCTTGTGATGGAAGCAATGGAGAAGTTATTATACTGCAGTTGACACACCTTTTTGTTCCTGTGGCTGAGGATTTTTTTATCAATCTGGGCTAGTTGGTTCAGCATTCGATGGAATAAAGAAAGGAGGTTATTTCAGGAGCCAGGTTAAGTGGGACAACGTCAAAGAATTCCTTTATTGATTGATAGACAATATAAATTAATAGGGCCTAGCGGTTCAGAGGCTGGGCTTTCACCTGGAAGATCAGCAGCTTGGCCGTTCAAGACCTAACCACCATGCAACGAGGTGGGCTCCCATTTCTTCCCCAGCTCCTGCCAACCTAGCAGTTCGAAAGCATGTAAAAATGCAGGTAGATAAACAGGCACTGCCTGCATTGGTGGGAAGGTAGCAGCATTCCATGCGCCTCAGCATATAGTCATGCCAGCCACATGACCACAGACATCACCGGTTCCCTCAGCTATGAAACGGAGCTATGAACACCGCCCCCTAGAGTGTGACACTACTGAAAGGGGAAACCTTTACTTTATAAATTAATAATGGTGGGATATAAATAAATAATGAGTTCCAAGGAATAAAAAAAAATCCTCTTTTCTTTACATAGACTTCGTTTTTCCTGATGGCTGCTTGATGAAGATTTTACCCATGGATTTATCCTACCTTTTCTCTTCCATTTCAAATTACTTTTCTTAGGGTTCACTTTAAGAGCTCCTACTGATTCCTAATCAAGTGACCTTCAGATGCTGGCTATTCTTTTCTAGTGACTCTTTTGGGACATAAGGTCTCAATACTGTAGACGGCACTACTTAGCCAACCAGGATTCTGATCTTGGAAGCTAAGCAGGTTTTGTTGATTCTGATAAAACCTTTGACTTCTGGTTTCTAATATAAGTAGGAAATCTTTCTCCTATCCTGCCAACTGAATTGACTTGCAATGACATTGTAGAAATGAAGGAATATAATACAGGGAAACAGTCTTCTATGATTTTTTTAAGGGGATACTACAATTTAGGGCCCTTTTATGTTCCTTATGATAACATGATTGCGGCAAAGGTCATAATCTTTCCAAATGTTAAGGATATTTATCTTCATGCCTTATTATAGGCATCTGACTGGAAGAAATAAATGAGATAGACAAAAGTCAAGACAGCCTTCCCAAAATGTCTCCTTGGCAAAAAGATACAAACATCCTTCAACTGTGTTTGAATCTTTATGACTTCACAGACACATCCATACAAGGTTTTTTTAACATCAGAATAGAAATGAGCATTGCCTTCTTCCAGGGTGTGATTTTTAGCTTCCCAGTTCAGCCTCCAGTTCTGGTGATACTCCACTCCAATTGGACCATGGGTATCCAGAAATAGGTTAAGGGTGGGCAAATAATTAAAAATTTGTCATCATAAACTCTACCCATTTTATACAAGTATTGTGTTGTCACATGCATATACATCAAA
This sequence comes from Acrochordus granulatus, assembly GCA_032468055.1. Classification (NCBI taxonomy): domain Eukaryota; kingdom Metazoa; phylum Chordata; class Lepidosauria; order Squamata; family Acrochordidae; genus Acrochordus; species Acrochordus granulatus. Next base: position 145,878 of record JANHZU010001800.1, read on the forward strand.
GATAGAACTTTACTGGGATATCACAATGCATATTTCATCATTTTGACAAAATTATGGCTTCCTGCAGATTCTACTGAGGTCATTTTCTTTGAAATGGATGGCATATTTCATGAGAATAGATGGTTATAAAAATGTGGCCCCGACTGCTTTATTCAAAGAATTGAAAGCATAAGGAGAAGTAGTTTGACACCCCTCTTGAGTGTGGATGGTGAACTCTTATGGTACCTAGAGAGAATGGTTTCTTTAATTTCTCCCCCCAGACACACTCACACAATTTTTAATGTTGTTAATATAATACATAGTTTAATCATTAAAATAATTTTTAAGGTGACATCAGCTGCAGTCCTTTAGTCACCATTTAGAACTGGGTTGATGCAATGAAGCAGTGTTTCTCAACCTTGATGACTTGAAGACGCATCAATAGAGGGATAGCATCAAGATCATGGGAAGGGATAATATCACTCTATACTGCACTAGGGAGGCCACATTTGGAATACTGCATCCAGTTCTGGTCACCATGATACAAAAAAGATGCTGAGGCAGAGAAGAGCAACAAAGCTGATAATGGGTGTGGAGGCTAAATCGTATGATGAATGGCTAAGGGAACTAGGTATGTTCAGCCCAAC
>JANHZU010001800.1:171191-182525 GCA_032468055.1 Acrochordus granulatus
GCACTTTCACGGCATCATCTTTTAGGATTTTAAATAATTCGGCTGGAATATCATCACCTCCACTAGCTTTGTTGTTCACAATGTTTCCTAGGGCCCACTTGACTTCACACTCCAGAATGTCTGGCTCTAGGTCAGTGACTGTGCCATCATGGTTATCAGGGACTGAAAAGGAATATGCAGAGTTTCATAGCACAATTTAGGAGGAAGAAAAAATTATAGCTGACCAAAAGCAGGGCCTTGATGATGTTTGCCCCAAGATTCCAGAATGATATAGCATTTGCAGACCAACTACAGTGTACAAACTATATAAGGGCTTTAATTAGTCTACATTTTGCAGAAGGAGCCAACAGAGAGCCAGTTTGGTCTAGTGGTTAAGATAGCAAATTAGAAACTGGAGGATGTAAATTTTAGTCCTGCCTTAGCCATGAAATTAGCTGGGTGAACTTGGTCCAGTCATTCTCTTGTGCTTATAATTTCTCTTTCAGCCCAACCCATTCATAGGGTTGTTGTGGGAAAAATAGGAGGAAAAGGATGTGTTAAATATGTTTGCCACCTTGAGTTGTTTATCAAAATAATAAAAGTCAGATACAAATAAATAAAATAATGACTTGGCTGACTTCCATTGGCTCCAAAGCCAGGAAGCCACAGATTTACCAGCTATGTCTCTGACAGTAATAGGACCAGGAGAAGGAAACCTTCATAAAGTCTTTAAAAAGCTTGGTCAATCTCATTATTTCAGAATTTTTCATGGTTTCGGGGTTTTTTTCCATCTAGCTTTTTGGAAGACACATAATTTTAAAAAAACTCAATTTCTGTGCTCATAAGAGAGAAACAAAATCAAGAGTTGTAGCCTCATTGCTCAGACTGATCTGGAAGATTTTAATTGATGCAAGAAGATCTTTTGGTTAATCTCTCTGAATATCATCTCTTGTGTCCTCAATTAAGTATTAGCAGCAGGTTAAGTAAATAAGCTCTACTGTACTGTGTTCAATATGGTTTCCTCTAAAATTGTGCTTATATATTGCAGCACTAGGGGTAAATCCTATTTAATTTAGTGAAACATCTTAGGGTACCAATTGCACTCCTGAGTTGAAGGTCAGTAGTTCTGCACTTAAATAAGTGGAAAAGCCAAAGGAAGATGTGAAAATTTTGACAGCCTTTAAACTGAAAAAAAATCTAGTTTGTCTTTGTTCTTATAATTGAATACGCAAAGAATAGGAAGCTTTGTGAGCAAAATATTATTGTACAACATATATGCATAATTCAAAACCACCTTTTTTATTGTACAACATATATGCATAATTCAAAACCACCTTTTGTTTTTGTTTTTTTGTTGTGTTTGAGAGAATTTGTATCCTTAGCAGTGGAAAGATTTCCACTGAAAGCAACAGAGGAGGAATGCCTAAGTATGTAAAAAAAAACCTGGCTTGTAGTAAGAATTCAATAAAACAAACTTTGGGTAAATGTATATCTCAACTGCAATATTTAAACCAAGACACAAATGTTGTGTTATATATTAGATATCATGGGGTTCTCAGAAATTGAGACTAGAGAATTTCCCTGACTTTACAGATAGTACTTGACTTACAACCAATCATTTAGCAACCATTTGAAATTAAAACAGCATAAAAGAAAGTATCCTTCCACTTAAAATTGTTGAAGCATCCCCACAAGCACATGTTCAGAATTTGGATGTTTGGCAACTGGCATGTATTTACTATGGTTGAAACTGGCATGTATTTACTATGGTTGCAGTATTCCAGGGTCATGTAATTACCATTTTCAACCTTCGCACCTGGCTTTTGACAAGCAAAGTCAATGAGGGAAGCTGGATTTGCTTATCAACTGCATTATTCACTTAACAACTGTTGTGATTCACTTAACTGTGACAAAAATGTCATAAAATTGGTTACAACTCATGTAACAACAGCCTTGCTTAGCAACAGAAATCCTGGTCCCAATTGTGATCATAATTCAAGAACTACCTGTAAAATCCCTGGCAGAGGGTACTGAGATAGGGAAGATTTTAAACCAAGGGCAATTATTATCTGAGTATCACCAAGATAGCTTGCTGGAAGAAGAAGTATTTGATGGCTGTTGTTGCAAGACTGCAAATGGTCACCCAATGCAATTGGTATTGTACCTTTCATTTCAATAGAGATTAGGTAACTTGTGAGGCTTTCAGTTGGTCTAATGATGCACAAATGGAGAACTTGTCACCTTCTGGTTGTTGCAACAAAAGTTTAAAAAGCAGGCATCTGGATTGGATGACTTTTCAAGTAGTCTTCTACTTGAAAAATCCAACCCAGATGCCTGCTTTTTAAACTTTTGTTGCGATGCAATTACCCTGGACGAGTGAGAGTCTTCACAGACATACTAGTTTAGAAATTTATAAGACACAAATTGGCACCAAAAAGTTTGTTTAAGATTGTGCTTGATTTATTAAGACATGCAAGGACAGTGGGAAACACAGATAGGTGTTAGTCTTGCTTAGAAAAATAGCATTAGGATCAAAGAGGAAGTCTGAACAGAGAAACAGTGGAGAGGCTCATCTAAAAGACACTGAACCTTGGGGAAATAACTCTGTCAGCAGTCAGGCAAGACCATGAACAGTTCAAATTAAGCTAAATAATGCCAATTTATCTCCAACATTCGCTGCACCTAGATGTTTTTATGGGTTTATTTCTTTCCTGCATCCGAGAAAATTAGCACTCAAAAGTATTGGAATGGAATGGAATTCCTTCCTTCTTGTCCTTTGGCCACGTTGCAGCTCCCCAGGAAGATTCAAAGAAGAAAAGCCTCCAAGATACTCCTCTCTGGCTATCACTTCAATGAAGAAGGGAGTTGATAGAAGGGTCACACGTGCTTGCTAAAGGTAGAAAGAATCAGAATAAGTCAGCTCAGGTGGGTCCTCTCCAAATGGAAATATCTCAATGTTTGCCTTGCAAGGTATGCCCATTGGACAAAGTCAACCAGGTTCTACCATAAGCCAAAATATTTTAGAGCACACAGCCCTTTTTGAATTGTGAGCATCTGGAGAAATTTGGAAGCAGGCTATGAATGTTCTCAGAAGTTGAGTTGTTCCCTAAAAGGTCACCACATTCAGCATGGCCAGTGACAAGATTATCATTTCCCAGAAGACAAAGTGGAATATTTTGTCCTCACATTTTCTAACCCCCTAGGATGCCCTTTAGCAAATCCATTCACTTGTTTTTATTTTTCTTTCTTTTTCTGAGAAATCAAGCATACTTCAAAACTAAGTACTTGGCTGCAATCATCAATGCTGTTTCTTCCTCCCCTCCCCCCGCTTCCTTTCCTAAAAATGACTGTGGTGTTAATATAAGCCTGGAGGGATTTATCCATTTGCTTGTTTGCTTTACATCCTACTTTTATATTCCAAATGAACATTCAAGGCAATTCACAGTTTAAAATGAAATACGCTGGTTAAAAGAAGAAAAATCAAGGATCAATGAATGATAGTAGAGCTTTGCAAAATGCCTGTTTCTGGTTTCATTTTATATTAGTATATTAAAACTAAAGACAGAGGAAGAAATCGAGGTGTATAAGAACCAGATAGTGAGTCCAGATTTTCCATGTGAGTCCAGTAAAGTTTACGTCATGCTCTGTATCTTTATTCCACTTTTCAATGATCCTGGCTATTAACTACCATTCTTAGTGGATAGTGCCTTCTAAACAAGGGAAGCAGGTTCACTTAGTTTGGATGGAAAATGTCATTAGGCCTTCAGATGTACTGAGTTTCTATGTCCATCCTGGTGTTGGCTAGGTCTGTAATTGGCAAGGAATGTTGATTTGGATCAGTAGCTTGAAGATGTGTTGACATCAACTCCCAAAATTCCCCCACCAGTATAGTTGGCTGGAAAATTCTGGGAGTTGAACTCCACACATCTCCAAGTTGTCAAGGTTGGGAAGGACTGATTTAGGATATGGATATTCTAGGCAATTTTTAAAATTAGCAAGGCCAAGAAATTATATGTTACATTGACTTGAAGGCATTTACACATGGTATATCTTCAAATTATCAGTTGAAGGGTCTAAAACATTGCTGCTCGCCTAAAAGCACAGCCTGAGAATTGCACTTCAGAGATAAATAGAAAATAGCAATGAATCATGCCAGGAAAAAAAATCTGTCTCTGAAAAGCATAAAGTTATGACATTGGGAATCCGTTGAGATGATTTCTTGAACTAACTTGAAATATTAAATAGATTTACTCTCTGTTTAGATTTGGAGCCATAATTTTATTTCTTCAGTTAATTAAATTTAGAGGTTGTCCAACTCTAAACATCTCTGGGCAATATACATTTTAAAAGGAAGGAACAATAAAATAAAGAGAAAGGTTGTGTAGACCTCCTAAAAAATCCATAGAACGCAGGAAAGAATATATAGATATCTGGAAGACTCTTGTTTCAGAAAGTAGGTGTTGAGAGACTATGAAGGCACACTTCCTAGAACCCAATAGATAACATTGTTTAATTGAGGAGACCTGGACCACGATCACTGTGCCTTATCTTACTTGAGGAGCAGGAATGATCAGTGATAAGCGGCCCTTCGAGTAACCAGGCCTTACAACACAAAGGAGTTTGTAAATAATAACCAGCACCTTGAATTGCCCCAGAAGCCAACAGCAAGCAACGTAACTTACAAAAAATCAGTTACACGTGGACACTCTGTGCCATGCCCATCACTGCCTATGTGTCACATTCTGGATCACATGTAGTTTCCAAGTGATCTTCAAGGGCTGTCCCACGTAGAGCACATGTGTAGTAGTCCATTTGTGTAGTGACTAAGGAATATCACACAGATTGTGTCCATTTTCTCAATAGTCTCAGTGAGGTGGACATAACTTCTGCCTTGCTGATTTCATGTCTCTGGGAAAGAAGATATGATTTCACAAAAAAGCTCCTTTGCACACTAATAATCATAAATTCATTTAGATTGTTATTAAAGATTTAGATGATGATGATTCCCCCACAGAAAGATAATGATTAATTGATGCTGTCTAATTTGGGAGAAGCCCCCCAACATGATGTCATCTTGGTTCATATGGGGCTATAGACCAGGCATGTTCAAGGAAACTTTTAAGATGTGTAGACTTCAATTTATTTAAAGTTGCCAAGGTTGGACATGCCTGCTATATCCTAGGATTAAACTTTGGTACTTGATTTAGACCATCATGCTGAGATTTGGCTGCTGATCTTTCCTTCCCAAATGCCCCTCTTTAAAGGCCCAGTGAAGGTATCAAACATGAATCTTCCTCATTGACAGTACTAGAAAAGAGATCTTGCATCTGGCACAAAAATGCGTGATATGGAAAACTTTCCTAAAATCTTTAACTCCTGCTCGCACAAGTATGTATCTCCAGACTCTCTTCCTCAACTTTAATTTCACTTACTGAAAGTGGTAAGAAGTAAAAGATCAGTAAAGAGAAAATAGGACGGGTGAGGCTTGGATTCCAAGATCCCACAGATGAACCAAAGTGATTTTTTTAATCAAACTGGAAGATCAAATTCAGCCATCCAATCCGATATTGCTGAATTTATTTGATGATTGGGAAGGGTTTTCGTCCTGAGTCCTGCATTCTAAGATAAACTATTGAGTATAAGGAAGAAGATTAAATTCAATACCATTCTTGCTGATTAAATCCCTGTTGTTGTTTTTAAATAACACAATCCCATAATATTTCTTTCAATACAAACAGCAAGTTTGGGTTCGAACCCTTAAACTATCTGTTCTCTGTACCTTCATCATAAAACTAAATATCTCTCCACTTTAAAAAAAATAAGATGTAAATAAACAAATCAAGCTAAATTGTTGGAGAGTTGGATTATTCTAAACAATTTATGAGACAGTCTGCCTTACTATATTTCCCTGCAGGAAAGACCGGGTTGATTATATAAATGATTTATTGCTGTTTTCTTCTGTGGGCACCAATAGACTAGACAGAAGGGGAAGGGGAAAAAAATCAAATTAATTGAATGCAAAATCATCTACTTTTAAAACTCCGAGCAAAGTATATGTACATCGGCACTCACAAAACAGGAAGGACACAAATGTAATTAGTGGATGGTTTCAGAGTTGCCTGCAAATTGCTGAAGTGAAGGCGAGGTAGACTGGAAAAACTTGTGATCTCAGCAAAATAGGGAAGTTCCCAGGTTTGTTTATTTATTTATTTATCTGACCTTTGTTAACTTTTTTTTTCCAGAATTCAGGATGCAAACATACCAGGCATCCAATAAATGGAAGGTTCTACCCACCTATGTAGCTGGTGTCAAGGTGCTTTGTGTTAAGTAGGGCTGGTACCTCAAGTTAGAATAATAGGGTTAGGGTTAAGATAACCCTAAAAAGGGTAGTGATAAAGATGAGAAGAGCTATTGAAGCCGGCATCTTTGGCAACTTTAAGATGCGTGGACTTCAATACCAGAATTCCCCAGCCAGCAGGATTGGGGCTGTGTAGACTTCTGGGCAACATTGTCCCTTGAGAGAGGGGTGGCCACTGAAAAAATCCATCTCTGAAACCCCATCAGATGGCATTGTTTTATCAACGGGACCAGAAGTGTTCTGATCTTGCCATCTAAGACGGATCGAAACAATTGGAGAGAACTAGTCTCATAGCAAATCAGGTCCTGAGCCATGGTTTGTTGTACGCTATTCAGGTTCCACTCCAAATCCAGTTTGCTGGTCTCTTCACCTCCATCTGTCTTTGAAAGGGCCTGGGAAGTTAGACATGCTAGCAGGGATGGGGTTGAAGTCACCATCCACCATGACATTGAGAAGTCAGAGAAGTCTGGACTTCTCTGATCCCTCTGCAGATGCTCCTACATCCCAGTAAAAAGTGGAGGTGCTTCAAAATTCTTGCACAGGTCGTTCTCAACTTACAACCAGTGGCTTAGTGATCCTTTGAAGTGACAACGCCCATCCCCAAATGGACTTATCACCTGGTTTTAAAGTTCTGACATTGCCAAAATGACCACATTTTAGCTGCTTGGCAACCAGTCTGAATTGATGGCCATTTGCAGTGGCCCACGGTCATGTGGCCTGATTTATGAGGGTTTTGCTGGAAACAAGATATATTTCCAGTGTCTGGCAAGAATCGGCCCATAGAAAACACTTAACGATCACCGTGTTTGCTTAAGAACCGTTGCATTTGTTTAATGACTGCCAGGAGAAACCGGTCATTTCGTGACCCGCTTTACACTTCTCAGAAAGTATGACCATAATCGCCAGGCTTAATGACAGTCATAATTCGAGGACTACCTGCTAAGGCTTATGGTCTGCAGACTGTGACGCAAGAAGAGATCGGAGCTGTCATCTGGTCGCGATCTTGACCTGGAAACTTAGAATCAGAGGAGACCTGCAGATGTCTTCCTTGGCCTCTGCTGGATTTCATATTCCTTCAGACGTTTGTGTTAATAAATAAATGCACAATAACATGGGAAACTGCCATGTTTCAGTGCAAAGCCCAAGACTTTAGCATTTACTTTAATTTATTAGAGAGTTTGGTCTACTGGTTAAGGTGATGGCCTAGAAACCAGGAGACTGTGAGTTCTAGTCCTGCCTTAGGCATGAAAGCCAGTTAGGTGACTTTGGGCCAGTCAGTTTCTCCCACCCAACCTACTTCACAGGGTTGTGGTTTTTCAGAAAAATAAGAAGAGGAAGGATTATTAAGTGTGTTTGCTGCTTTGAGATATTTATCAAGTGCTAAAGGCAGGATAAACATGTAATGTGCAAATTCCAGAATGCCTCTGGGTCCTGTAAATAGCTTTGGAAAGCAGAAATGAGGTCTGGGTAGAGCCAAGGTTTTGTTCCAAAGTGTGCTCACCTGCTGAATCAAGAAAGAAATTCAAGCCAGGATAGTACAAAGCTTCCTATGGAAGGGATATGTCCTCGAGATATATCCCGTTCCGTAACGGTTTGATCAGTCATGTGCCATCAAGTTCTTTTTGGCTCTTCGCAACCACTTACCGTAGACTTGCGCTTTGAGTGACACCTCTGAGTTGATTTGTTTGACGACCCATTGGTGTGGCATTTCCATTTAGCGGCCTGGCATGGTGGCTGTTCTGCTGGCATGAGCCAGAGATGAAGTGAGGGGAAAAAAGAGGGGGGGAAAGCTCACTTTTGGCCAATATCTGTACGCAGTAAAAAAGGTGAAGGTTTCCCCTGCCAGTCGTGCCTGACTAGGCGCCGGTGCTCACAGCCGAAGAGCCAGAGTTGTCCGAAGACGCTTCTGTGGTCATGTGGCTGGCATGACTGTACACTGAGTCGCACAGACACTGTTACCTTCCTACCAATTTAGGCAGTGACTATTTATTTACTTACATGTTTACATGCTAGGTTGGCAGGAGCTGGAGCAAGTAACGGGAGCTCACCCCGTTACAAGGCAGCAGTTGGGTCTTGTACTCGAGCTTCTGACCTTCTGGCCGACAAGCCCAGCACCTTAAATGCTTGGCCAGCATTAAAAGCCTCCACGGTTGGGTGTTTCTGTGTTCACTGAAAATCAATATACCTCCAGTTCAAAGACAAAACCCATCACGGTGTGACAATTACTTTATTTTCCTGGTTGTCCACTGTATTCTCAGGAGTCTTCATCAATACCAAAGTTCAAAGGTGTCAGGACGCTTCCTATCTGCTTCTTCAACATCCAACTTTTGCTTCCATGGAGTGTCACAGGCAATATCATGGCTTGCTGAATTCTGATTTTTGTAGGTATAGAGACATCACAGCAGCTGAGTATCTTTTCCAAGTTTTTTGTGACTGTTCTACCAAATGCTAGTTTGTGGCATATTTCTTGACCGCTTGGTCCTTTACTATTGACAGTTGATTCCAAAAGGCAGAAGGTCTGCATTGCTTTGTCATTTTCATTGCCAATTCTAAGGCAGGTTATTCTATCTGTTGTCATTATTTGGCCTTCTTTATCTTTAATTTTATTCCAATTTTTTTTAACTCTGCTCCTTAACTTTCATACTAAATGTATATTTTGTAACAGGCACTATCTACTGTATGTAGTCACTAAAAGTGACGCATAATCAATCCACCGGCGTTATTCCTCAGCACTATGACAAAGGCTATGTTCACTTGATAGGCAATATTTAATTAGTTGTAATGTTTGTTAGCTGTGAGTGTCTGTGTGAAAGAAAGTGTGCTGCTTAGCGTGTGGTACAAAACCTGATTCATTTCAATAGTTTATGAATCCATTTCATAAATTGTATGAATGAGTTCATTCCATAACAAATTAATCAGTACAATTCATTGCTCAGTTACTTTCAACTTCTGAGTTTGCCCTAAAGGACACATTATACATGAATACTAGAGAAGATAAGATAGTTATCCCAGCTCTTCTTTTCTCCAACCATAAACATGACAAACTAAGGATGGTCTTCTTGCCCATCACGTTTTATCAAGTTTAATGCTCTTAAGATGCCACAAATCCAATTTAATGTTGTAACCATGAGCTGACACAGTCAAATGTCTTCATTACGATATAATGTCCTTTTTCTTAAAAAAGAGAGAGAGAGAGAGAAAGTTGCTGTGGAAAAGAAAAAAGGAAAATTACCATAGAAAAAGTGACACAATAATCAAATTGCATACAGAGGAGCACTTTATACCAGTCTGATTGTACTGCTAATTAATTCTCATGGTGCCCAAGAAGCCAAAGGTAAGATTTCCTGACATATTTGTTATTTAATTAGAATATTAATTTTTTTATTGCAAATCTTTCTCCACTTAATTAACTTGTAATTCAAGTGTGGCTTAGCTCAACTGACATTTGTAGGGAAAAATAAGAAATAACCGAAACTTGCAAGTCTGATTATGCTGTAGCTCCTCTTCCTTCTTATATTTCAGTAAATTAAGGAGGCCTTGATCTCAGCCACTTCTGGATGTTATCTTGAAGTTTTGGACTTAAAAAATGCTTCAGCTTGTTTTGCATTTCTCCAGCAAGATCATCTTCCTTACTCTCTACACTGTTGCTGAGAATTTCTTCTTACACTTCTCAAAGATTCAGTTGTTATCCACTTTAGCATTTAACAGACCTGTATCAAATCTATGGACCTTCCTGCTTGCTTGATTTTGCCAGCATGTAGGGCTTGACAAATTCCTAGATTTGGAAGAGCCTGGTGTTGAGCCTCAATCTCACTATGAAATTTCCCAGGTTGCATTTGCTTTCTGACCTCAAAAAAGAGAAGTAGAGGAGGAAGACTCCTTCATGGATTACCTCCTTGTCATGGTGAAAGGGCTGGATGTGGTCAAGCATGGGATGGCAAGACTGAACATCAACAAGTTGGGAATCAGTGAACTAAAATGGACAGCAATGGGCAAATTTAATCCAGATTAACACTGTATCTGCTACTGTGGACAAGAATCCCTTAGAAGAAATTGAGTAGCCATCAAAGTCAATGAAAGAGTGAGAAAAGCAGTACTGAGGGACGGTCTCAAAAACGACAGAATGATCTCAGTCTGAATCCACGGATAACCATGCAACATCACTGTAATCCAAGTCTATGCCCCAACCACGAGGCTGAGGTTGACCAAATTTATGAAGGCCCTACTTCACCTTCAAGAACTCACATCAAAAAAATATGTCCTTTTCATCATAGGAGATTGGAATGCTAAAGTAGAAAGTCAAAAGATAATTGGAACAACAGCCAAGTTTGGCCTTGGAGTACAAAATGAAGCAGGGCAGAGGCAACAGAATTTTGTCAAGAGAACAAGCTGATCATAACAAATACACTTTTCCAACAATCAAACAGAAATCCTACCCGTGGACATCATCAGATGGTCAACATCAAAATCAGATTGATGATATACTTTGCAGCCAAAGATGGAGAAGCTCCATACAGTCAGTCAAACAAGACCTGGAGCTGACTGTGGTTCAGTTCATGAGCTTCTTATTAAAACATTTAGGCTGAAATTGAAAGGAAGTAGGGAAAACCACTGTACCATTCAGGTATGACCTCAGTGATATCCCATATGAATACACAGTGGAGGTGCGGAACAGATTTAAAGGATTAGATCATAAAGAAGGGCAATTCAAAAGAATTTTCAAACTACCATACAATTGCACTCATTTCACATGCTAGCAAGGTTGTGTTCAAAATACTACAATCTAGGCTTCAGCAGTATATGAACCGAGAACTACCAGATGTACAGGCTGGTTTTTGAAGAGGCAGAGGAACTAGAGATCAAACTGCCAATATTCGCTGGATCATGGAAAAAATGAGGGAATTCTAGAAAAACATCTAATTCTGCTTCATTGACTACGCTAAAGCCTTTGATTGTGTGGATCACAACCAAATGTGGCAAATTCTAAAAGAGATGGG
>JANHZU010001800.1:182625-196488 GCA_032468055.1 Acrochordus granulatus
TGCTACTTCTTTCTATGTTATCTTGCTTTGGTTCGTCTGGTGGCTCATAGCCTACACAAACTGCAAAGTCAGATACTAATTTTGAAAGAGACATGTATTCAAATCTAACCACAAACAGAGCATCTACTCAAGGAGCAAATGCTGATTGTAATTCTTCAAACAAGTACTGTAGATCGATGAAAGCACAGTGTAGACCTGACAGAGTAAAATTAGTTTGAAAATCACTGAGCAGTTTTATAATGCTTTTTACAACTTTGTTAGGAAGGTTCACTTTCCTTGACATATTCCCCTTTTTTGTTTCTTTTGGACATCAAATCTCAATACAATTGTAGTAGTGCAATTTGATTGATTAGTTTTTCATACAAATGTTTTTTCAAATAAATTTGACTTAAAGGTCTAAAATATTTTAGTGTATTATTTACTGCTTCATAATTTACACCTTAATATGTCAATGGCACATTTCTATAAACTTAAATTCCAAATATTCCCAAGTCTTTGGATGAAAGAGAGAAGTGTCCCAGTGCAGAAAATCAAGAGAAAAATATAGCTCTGCCTTTCATGCATCTTTTCACTAGTAGAATAAGGAAGATAATTTTGTACTGTAACAGTTGTTAAGGATTGGATGTTTTGTTGTTATTTAATGTATATGTATTTGAAAGACCATTTTCTAATGCAAATTCAGATATAATAAGTGGGTGTTTTTTTTTTAACCAATCATACTATTTGGTACTCTGTATTCTGATGATCTAGCCCAGGGATGATCTTTAAGTTCTGTGGACTTTACCTCCAACTAAACTGGCTAAGGAATTCTGCAAATTGAAGTCCATGCAACTTAAAGCTGTCAAGGTTAGATATGCCAGATCTAGACCTTCCCATTTCCCACAAGCAAATAGTTCGTACATAAAAAAAATGTACTGATCTGCTTTCTGAATTTATTGTAACAGAACAATAGTGTGATCTGGACTAAGATCATCACATAGGATGGGTGAAGTTTAGTAATAACCCAACCCTTTGTTAGTTTATATAGTCAGTTTATAAAATTATGTAAATGTTTCTAAAAACTCAGAAAATTTGGAATCTTTGGAAGAAAAAGTATAATTGACACCAGGGTTTTGGTATACAAGAGGCTAAGTAGAGTTATGTTTATTTTAACCTTCAGGTAGTAATCCTAATCCAGATTGTTTTACAATTCTCTTACAATTTAGGAAAAAAAATAGAATTGAATCAGTAATTTTTTTTTCATTTTAGGTATCATTTCATTGCATCATTCTTTAGTATTGCGCCTATGCACATTAAATCTGTTCCAGTTTGGTATTTTCTTATCTGATTCTCCTTAGTTTCTTAACAAGTAGCAAACCCCAAACACAGTAAATTGATGATATTACCTAGTCAGGTAAGGAAACTCTTGCAAACACAACTAAGAACTCTATTGTTCAACCATGAGCTACATGTATTATTCTCTATCGGTCCTTATTTTGTTGGGAAATCTAAATAGGGATCCTCCCTTGGTTTCATTCAATTAGAAAGATGTTTATTTAAAATGATATTAATAAAAATATACCTGAATCTTTTTAGAAAGATAGTGTTCCATGAGGCTGAGTAAGAAATGCTTATGTTTATTGGATAAATATCACTATTTATTTATGTATTAGCCCACAAACCATAGGATAAATATCACTAAGAGGACTAAAAGCATCCCCAAAGTTTATAAAGGTACGTTAGTCCATCTCCCAGAGGAAAATAAAATAAATTCAGAAAAAAAACCCCACTATAGTACATAGTATATGCTATGATGATCAGATCATAGCATATACTATGCTATGTATAGTTCATTCTTCAGATGAAGATTAAAGCCAAAGATAAATCAGCCACGTATTTGGGTAGGTATCTGGGAAGTAAGCCATTGCTGATCTTTTGAAATCTTCACTGCCAGGATCCAGCAATGAAAGCCTCATGCCAGATACAGGCAAAATTCCCAATGAATCTTCTGACAACAACACATTCCAGTTGAGGTTCAGCTAAATTTGTATGGATTGTGATGAGATTTTTTGTCCTTTAAATTCCACACTAAGTATAAATGAATCACATTTTGTTTCTAATTCTTCTTTGTGTATCATACTAATTTTAGCTTTTCCAGTCTATATTCAAAGACCTTACCTCAGAGTTAAAACTATAGACCATGGAATCAAAGTTTCCATGGGAAGGACTTGATAGGGGTACAAAAATGCCAAATCCAGTCTAAACATCTGGCTGACGGTGCAACTAACTAGACTAGAATAATAATAAAAACTGACTATATTGCTTGCAGCTTCTTTCTAGGGATGCTTTTCTGCTACTGATTTTTGAGAATCCATCACCATTTCTAGAGTTCATGTCCATGAAGGTGAATCAGTAACAAACAAAGAAAGACATTTCTTAAAACTTTATTTTTCATTTAGGCAAGGTGAATACAGCTTTTGTTACCAAGTATTCTATCAATGTGAATGTGTCACTCACCTCACAATATCATTTTGCTGTTGCTGGGCCAACATGTCATACTGCTGCTATGTATTTGACATTCTGAAGATTGATGTGCATGAATTTATGATTTTCTTGAGTTGCTACAACCTATATGTATCGCAATGTTATTTCACCTTGATTTTTCTCCTTTCGTGTTATTTTGTAAAAATAGGAAATTAGGAAAACCTACTTAGGTTTTGGATGTATGCCTCTCACAAAAGACATTTCTCCATGTGCTGAATTCAGTATTATTTAATCTTCTCCTCTTCCTTCTTCTTCCATGATACATTATATTATTTTGATAGAATAGTATTTGCATAATGTTAACTAAAGATTATTAACACTGTAATTAGATACCATTCAAGATAAGAAAGAGAAAGCTTGCATCAGTATTAATTATGTTTTAAAAGATCAGTGTTAATAAGCATGAGATTATTTTGCTTCACCTTTCAGAACTGAGCATAATATTAAAACCAGATTGCATCAAAATATTTGTTAAAAAATAATGTTTTTGTCTTATGTTGATTACTTAATATAAAGGGTTTCACTGTATTAATATTTATTATTTGTGCATATTGAAACAAGATTAAAAAGATAAAGCAAATTAGACAATATTTTTTTTAAAAAAGGAAAAAAAGGCTATGCAGTTTCTAACTTCCCTTTTAATGCTTCTGCTAATTTACATTATTTGTATATTTTCTTATGATTGTTCATGGGAACTCTGTCTCTTTCTCACTCACTCTCTCCCAGAGAAATAGAAGTTAGAAATAAAGCATGGCATATCTATACAAGCAAATACCATTCTGAAGTAAGAAAATTATAACAATATTTAAATTCATTCAAGTATTTTCATGTATGTAGTTGCAATTAATTTTATTGTTACAGTATATGTCTAATGGAGTCAGTCTGATGTAGTGACTAAGGCACCAAGGCTACAAACTGGGAGAGTATGAGATGTAATCCCACCTTAGGCACAATTTGTTGGATATGCTGGCCACCTGAAATAATTTATAAAAATAATAAAGTTGAGATATCAATATATAAATCACCCTCTTAACACATTTTACAATGGTCTGACCTAGTTGCAACAATACAATTAGCTGGGTGACCTTGTGATTCTTTTTCAGCCTTAAGAAGGATACCATGATAAACCATTTCCAAAATCTTGTCAGAAACTATTGCAGGAACAAGTCCAGGGAGTTGTTAGGAGTCAATCCTGATTCAAATACACACACAGAGATACATAAATCTTTATCCAGCCAACTTTAGTTGATTGAGAAAGAAGGCATGAGTAGAACATCTTAACATCCAAGACTGTAGATGTCCTGGAAAAAAAGTAATGACAAACCACTTCTATATTGTTGCCAAGAATGCAGCCAAATTGAGACATCTTCACCTGGATCAAAGCCCAGCAGCAAGAAGACCCTTTTGCGTGGGTTCAGATAGATGAGCTTCAAGGGGCTCTGCCAATCTCCATTTTCAGTGGAGGAAGGGGCATTGAGGCATAAAGGTAGGCTAATAGTCCCAGCAGCTCACAGAGAAGAGGTGTTGCAGATGTGCCATGATAATCCAACAGCTGGTCATGGAGGCATCTTTAAGACACTGCATAGAATCTTATGAGAGTTTTGGTGGCCTAAGATTCAGCAGACATTAAGGACTATGTTGCCTCTTGTCACACCTGCAGAAGGGCCAAGACTCTCCATCAGAAACCCATAGGCCTCTTACAACCCTTGCCTACCCCTTAATTTCAGACTGTGAGATACAGTTCACTTCCAGCTTTTGGAAAGCTCTGTTTAAACTTCCAAATATCCAAATCAGTTTGTCTTCTGCTAACCATCCTGCCACCAACAGTGAAGCTGAAACGACCAATAGGTTATTATAACAGTACTTAAGATACTACTGCATCTATAGTCAAGAAAATTGGCCTTCCCTTCTCCTACTAGCAGAGTTTTCATAAAACAATGCACTGTATAAGTTGATCAATATGATCCCATTTCAAGCCTTGTATGGAGTTCACTCAAGGGTGCTACCAGACAACACAGAGATGACAGTAATGTTCTGGCTGCAGTGGATTTCTTGCAAGAGAAAATAGCCACACAAACTGCTAAGGTGGCAGTTGAAGCAAGCCAGCCAAGCAATCTTATAAACAGATTGCAGACGCTCATCATCAAGAGGGACCTCCAATATAGAGGGGCAACATGGACTGGCTCTCTACTGTTCTGGACTCTAATTTTTCTTGCAAAAAAATTAGATTCATGTTTTGTGGGTCCATTCAAAGTTCTTCAACAAATCAACTCAAGAACAAACTGTTTGCAGTTGCCACCATCTATGAAAGTTCACCCAGTGTTCCATTGCTCCATCTTGTTGAATGATGCCCCCCGCCAGTGATTTGCACTCTTCCCATCTGCCTCCTGCTCCAGTCACTGTGGAGAGAGAAGAATAATTTGAGATGGAAGAAATCCTAGATTCCAGGAAAAGAGGAAGAGGCATCCAATATCTTGTCCATTGGAAGGCCATCCAGAATCTGATTGCTAATGGGAAAATGCCAGGCATGTCCATGTCCAACATTTCCATGAACATTTTCCCCACAAGTCTTGGCCTGCACAGCTACCAGTCCCAGCTGTACCTCTTTCTGAGGAACCCCTTGCTGAACAAGTTGAACCACCTTCCAGTTCCTCCAAAGCAGGGCCAGAACTTACAAATTGTGAACAGCCTTCTGCATCAAGCCAAAATGGGCAGAGGGAGAGGGATGATTTGGCATTTAATCCTATAGTTTTTTCACAGCCGGAGCCATCTGTGGAGTCTCTAGCAACAACACAACTACCACCCACCCAGGTGCAACATGAAAGGAGAGAGGCTTTGGACTCTGAACAGCCTTCAGTCTCTGGTCTTGCTTTATTGAGAGGGAGGAGGGAGCAGGAGATAAGCCTTGTGCTTCTCCTGCAGCTCACTCCATCTGGTGAGTCAATGGAGGCTCTCAACATGGAGGAAGAGCATTCCTTTCTCTCAGAAGATTTTCCTCCTCTTCCTACTTCCACTGAAGTTGCCAATTCTGAAGCAACCATGGAGGCTGAGGGGGCCACAGTTAACTCCTCCATGGAAGAGGGAGCTTATGATGAAGAGGGGGTAATGGAGGTGGATAACAAGGACTGAACCATGTGTGAAAAGGACGATGAGCCTTGAGTCATTGCACATAATCAAGAGAAGGAAGGGCAGCCCCCAGGAGGTTCATTAGACATAATTCAAGGTTAAGAGCTTTCTTGCCCAGAGCAAGAAATTATTTTAATCACATAAAACCATTAAAGCAGCATAAAAACCATTAAATTGAGAATTGTTTTCTCAATTCCATTCATCCACCAAGATCTTATTTTTAGTATGCCTAGTATCACACAATCCCATTAATCTGGTCAAAAGTTATGTTTGACAATACAGAGTTCCAATATATTTTCTTCCTACAAAGAATTTAATAATTCTTTTTCTTAGAAATATGGTTATTCACATTAATGAACTGGAGGTAGTTAGTTTGTCTCACAGAAACTGTTGGGGGTTAAATTTTGCCCAAATAGGAGTTTAGGTGAGTTGAATTGAGTACAATAATCAATACCTTAGGCAACTATTTTTCTTACTAGGTTTCAACATGAATTCATACTCCTTAACTGAATTGGGTTATTATGAATAATCCCTTAAATACATTAAGTTTAATATTAAGATGTAATAATGGATTTAGAGCTACTAATATTCTTTGGCTTTGTAATTTAAAACATATGTTACACATCTGTAAGTTTCCTATTTTTTTCTCTTTTTTTCTTGCTCAGTTCTTGTAATAATTTAAAGCCCAATTTCATACTTCATTCAAATTATCCTCTCTGTCTTTGCATTGTTTTCATGACTGAAATTTGCTATATTTTTTGTTGGAGAAAAACTTAATATATAGAATAAATATATTTTATTATATGTAAAATCTTAAACTGAATTTGCTACAGATTTTCTCTAATGGTTTATAAATATGCTAGTTATTAATTGAAGGAGAATTACCATTGACACAAGCATTGTATGTGAATGATTTTAACTGCAGTTAAGTATTAGGTTTTTCACCAATGGTCCTTTTCTCATCAAGCTATAAAGGTGATGACCATTTTATTCTGTATTAGGCCAAAAACAAACTAAAAAGGCTGACTTATAAATAATATTTTTAAAAGCTAATGGAATAAAGGACTTCTAAAACTTGGTGTACTCTTTTATCACCAGAAGAGTAGCTACAATTCTTTCTTTTCTTTTTCTTTTTAAAAAAAAAACTGTTTTAAACTGAAATTGCTATGATAGATACATTCTTACATTTCTTTCAACAGCATACAATCACATTCAGTAGGTACATCTTCACTATTTTAGCACTATTGGTTCTTTTTAATCATTCAGAGTTCCCTAGTATACCATGAACAAGAAATCAGAAGTATAACAGCCAAGCTTTATCTATATCACCTTCTCCATTAGTTAGGCAGGGAATGAGACATTTATGTGTGGGATTTGGATCTGTAGGTGAGTGACAAGTATGTTGTCTGAATGTTTTGCACATAAATACATGCATACTCTTCTCTCTCTCTTTATTTATTTTAGATGCAAAAGAATCTTCAGGATTTAAACCTTGATTTCATTCTCCCACTTGCCCAGGATAAAAGACCCTTTGTCATCAATGGAGATGGTAGTATATGACTTCTCTCAACCCTGAAGTGCAAGACAATTTCTGCCCAGTCTCCAAAATTCAAATTTTCAGAGATCTCAGAGTAAATGGTAGGAATCAGCCATAAAACTTCTGGATCTCTTTTGCTAGGTTTGAATTTCTTGTGTAAGATATAAATAATATTGGTGAAATTGGAACACATAATGGAAATACACAACATCTTCACTTTAATGCATATCCTCATGAGCTTGAAGAACACCATAGAAAGTATATATAGATACCCTGGGCTACCACTACTGCAAGAGAACATTGGACATTCTTGTAGATAATTTCCAGTATTCTTGAATTATGTGTATTCAGCTCTCCCTGTTGTGTTAGATCTCTCAGCTGCCACTGTTGTATTACCAAACACAGTATTGTCCTGGACCAAGCAGGGGGATTGTGAGTCAATAATATTAGGAGATCACATTCAATCCTGTGGCCTCTTATTTATGGGATGCCACAGGATTGGTGTTCTCTCCAGTGTTTTTTGATGTCTACATGGAATTATTGAGGTAAATCACCAATCAGTTTGGACAGAATAATTATTAATAAGCTGATGTTACCCAACTATAAATCCCTACTCAGAACTGAACTGTGGAAGCTGTAGAGGTCTTACCTAATATCTTACCTGATATTAACAATCTGGATTGGATGAAAAAAAATTAGGCTAATGTAATAAAACAGATTACTGTTTGTTCAAAAACCGTATATTCTTTGGGTAAGTCTCCTGCTGTATCTTGGAACTCTTTAAAGACTATACTGTTAGTATTCTGTACTGTTAGAAAGTGTAACTACATATCAGTCAGGCTGACAGCCATGCCTAAAGAAGTGTCTAGAGCAAATCATTAATAGATCAGTTTGAATATATTTTTATGACAATGAAGAAATTACATAAACTCAGCAAGGAATTATTCAAAAAAAATATCCTCACATTTTAATAAAAAAAAGTTAATCTCTTGAAAAGATTGTGGGAATGCTGTAAGAACACATTTACAAAGTTCACCATGACATTCTAATTAGGAAGCTTGTTAAATGTAAGCTAGAGGCCATAACAATTAAATTGCTACATAGCTAATCCTATAATATTAAAAAAGCGTTCAGCAAACTGGAGTAATATATTGAATGGGGTGCCACAAAGTTCAGTTATGTTCAGATTTTTTATTAATACCTTGGTTGAAGAGGTAGAGAAAATATGTATTAAATGTGCTGATGATACAGATTTGAATATAATACCTAGATGATCAAAATAAAGTACAAATTATCTTGATAGATTAGATAAATGGGATAAAACCAGAATGTTGGTTTAGGAATAGTACTTGGGGAAAATTAATTAAAATAGCAACTGATTGCAGACTGAATTGGCAATGTGATGTAGCTGAAAAACAAACAAATGTAATATTGGGCTTCATACATATAAATACAGTTTCCAGATCTTATAATACTATTGCTTTATGCTGCATTGCTCAGATGTTATCTCATGTTTTGGGTGTACTGCAGCTCAGTTTTAAATAGATATACTGAAACAGTTGAGGTAATGAACAGGAAGTAGGAGAAAAATCCTATGAAGAATGATTGAATGACTTGAATATTTATCTTTGAAGAAAAAAGGCTTAAGGTGAATATATAAAGGTAAATGTTTCCCCTGCCAGTTATGGCCAACTCTAGGGATGGTCCTCATCTCCAATTCACAGCTAAGGGTTCCATGTCTAAACTCCAAGGCGCATGGAACAGTGTTACCTTTCTTGCAAACCTATTTATCTATTTGCATTTTTAGATGCTTTCGAGCTGCTAGGTTGGAAGGAGCTGGAGCAAGTAACTGGAGCTCACCCCATTACATTGTGATTCTGGAGTCTTGAACTGCCAGGCTACCAACCTTCTGGCTGACAAGCCCAGCATCTTAACCACTTGGCCACTTCCAAGCATATAGCATCTTTAAATAACTGGAAGGTCAAAACCTGTTCTCTATTATACAACAATGTATGACATATATTAAAAAAAAATTAAGTTAGGATGGAAGTTTCCAAGTGAAAGACTTCTAACATTTAGAACAATTCATTTTTTTACTGGAGATGTTCAAACTGAAGCTAGACAGCCATCAGGAAGGATGATTCAATTTGGAAATCTGTAAGTGTCCTGCATCTATTAATGTATGATAAAGTGGTGTTTTTTAATTGGACACTGCTGCTATGGCAGGAATTTTGTAGGAAGTTTTGTATTAGGTCCCCATTTCTTCACATACATGTTATACGATGTTAAAAATTCTGCATTTTAAAATCATTAGGACTTTACAAAATATTTGGAAATATCTGTTACATTTTATTTTAATTCTGATTTTCTTGTACCTTACTTTTAATAGTATTTGTTACAATAAAAAAGTTAACTGTACAATGACTGTCCCAAAAGGTTGGGATGCCTGGCCTATGTTTATGTCAGAAAAGTGTTTATGTGGTGAGCCTGCTTCCAGCCACATTTTTGTAGCTACACATCCATGTATGTGTCAAAACAAATTTTCTCTGTACTCACCTGTGATGAACTTCACAAATAAAGATCTGGGAAAAGAAGAGATAAATTCTCAATTCATAGTGCTCAGAAGTGAAGGATAAATAATAATTACAGAGTTGGCAAAGAGAGATAACTTAAAATATCGAAGAAGTACATGGGGAAAGAAGTTGGAAATATAGAGAGAGAATTCTCCTACATTTCACCCCTCAGTTTTCATCCAACTTAATTAAAAAAAAAGTTTATCCTCTTTCAAATGATAAAATATGCGTAGAGTTTTTGCATTTATTTAATAAAGATTGCCAACAGTCATGAGTCACTCCTTTGTCCAGCAGCCTACTTTCTCCCCTCTCTCTCTGACTTCATTGTAAATTAAAAATAAGACATCATGAGGGAATTCTTCCTAATTGCTTTGTTCCTTAGTAACAGTAAGGAGAAATCCTGTTGTTGATCATTGTAGAATTTTGTCTTTTCCCTGAAAAAAAAATTCACATATCAGATCATATCATATCATATCACATCATATCATGAAAGTTTCTGAACTTCTGAAACCCCAGTTCTGAAAATTTAATTTTTTCTTCCATATTTTTTTCACTCAGTCAGTGATGCTAAACATACACTTTCAAATTACTGTACTTGTTTCAATAGGAAATATGGCAAAGCATCTGTAGCCTTTCTTTGGCTTGCCCCTCCTACTGAAGTGAAAAGGATTCCAAAGACAGAGAACGAGGTGAGACAACAGAATGAAGAAAGAAGCAAGTAACGCCTGCACGCAAGTAATATGAAGCGGTGACAAATGTCTAAAATTCAGAGGGACATCCATTATATTCTAAGCTGTTTTTGCACTTCTTAGCAGAACATTTTGGGAAAATATTTTGAATGAATACAGTTGTATTTTTTTTTTCAGGTATGGAATCATGTTTAGCTTGTTGAGTTTGTTCATATGACTAATGTTCTTTAAGTCTTTCATAGTTAGTGAATTTTGGTGCTAGAAGGTAAAAAAAAAGCTTTAAAATGTGCAATCCTATCAAATGAAGGCAGTCCAAAGGAATAATTCCACATTATGTGTTCACAGAAATGCTTTAATGGCTCTATTTTCTTTAAGTTGCAATTATGCCATTAATTTAGATTGACTTTTTACACACACAGAGAGAAGTAAAAATAGGAAATGAAGAAATGAAAACATAATTTTGTCATGTTGACAACTTTCATTTATAAATTTTTGTTGTTAGTAATAAAGTAATATAGTTTTCTATATTGGAATTAAGATTGCTGGGAGAAATATCAACAACCTCAGATATGCAGACGATACCACTCTAATGGCAGAAAGTGAAGAGGAGCTAAGGAGCCTCTTGATGAGGGTGAAAGAATCACTTCAGATTGAGACTGCAGCCATGAAATGAAAAAAATGTTTGCTCCTTGGGAGAAAAGCTGTGGCCAACCTAGACAGTACATTGAAAAGCAAAGACATTACCTTGCTGACAAAGGTAGGGCCAAAGCTATTATTTTCCCAATAGTGATATATGGCTATGAGAGTTGGACCATAAGGAAGGCTGGGCATCGAAGAATTGACTCCTTCAAATTGTGGTGCTGGAGAACATTCCTGAGTTCCCCTTGGACTGTGAGGAGATCAAACCAGTCAGTCCTAAAGGAAATCAACCTGATTGCTCACTGGAAGGACAGATACTGAAGCTGAAGCTCAAATACTTTGGCCAGCTAATACAAAGAGAGGACTCAGTGGAGAAGAATGAGATGCTGGGAAAGTTTGAAGGCCAAAGGAGAAGGAGATGGCAGAAGATGGGATGGTTAGATAGCATTGTAGAACTGATAAGTGTGGACTTGGGCAGACTCTGGGAGGCAGTGCAGGACAGGGAGGCCTGGTGTAATGTAGTCGATGGGGTCATGAAGAGTAGGACATGATTTAATGACTAAAGAATAACAAGAAGAGGAAGAGTTTCCTTTCTTTCCATCCATCCATTCATCTGCCCTTCCATCCATCCATCCATCCATCCATCTATCCTTCCATCCATCCATCCATTATTTTGTCTTACATCCTGGGAATTAAGAATTAAGACATAAGAAGCTCAGGAGGCTGCAAGCTCATAGAGAAATAATTGTACCTCTGAAAAAAATAATATTTTCACATACCTCTTGGCCATCTTGTACCAGAAAGCAGAAGAAAATCTCTTTCCACTCAGGAAACAGGATTCAGATATGCTTCATTGGCCGTGTTGTAAGAGTTCTTTGTGAGAAATTCATCAAACTTTTTTTTCTCTTAGCAAATGTTTTAAAACATGCCTGTTTGCAGTGAATTATGGATTTATCTTTCAAAGGAATAGCAGTTTTTGTGGAAAAAAACACCCTCAAAAGTGAAGATTATTGAAATTACTCCAAGACATTTGCTATTCCAAAAGACGTCTCCTTCATATATCATGGAGTCCATCAAACTTGTTCCTCCAATAATGAGAAGAATGAAAAAACACTTATAAGTAGCTGTTTACAGAAGTTGCCAGTGTAAACTAAAAAAGGGTATGATAGTGAAATTTTGCTACACTAATCTACCTATTGAGTAGCAGCCTAGGAGGTGCATGTGAAGCTTCAGAGTCACTGAGAGACATGCTGGTTGTGAGAACTTTTTATCTTGCATTGTTCATGCCTTTGAGTCCATATTGACTCCTTGTAATTACATAGAGCAGATCCCTGTAGTTTTCTTGGCAATGTTTTTCATAAGTGGTCCTCTGTTGCCTTCTTCCCAGGGCTGAGAGACAAGGACTGGTCTAGTTGACTTAAGGAAGGATTAGAACTCACAGTCCCTTGGTTTCTAGCTTGGTGACTTGGTGACCATTGCACTAAACTGGTCCTCCTCAGGGACTTTAGCTCAGTGAATTTCCTCAGGGATATTTGGATCACAGTCAACAGCTGTAAAGCTAGCTACAGACATCTGTCAGGCACTCATTAAGAGTTGGACGAGAGTTGACCTGGCTACCCGGTCTAGGTTGGATTGAGAAGACTCAAGTTCAAATCCCCGTCAGCAATGAAAACCCACTGGGGACTTTGAGCCAGTCACCATATTTCACCCCAAACTATCTCTCAGAATTTTGGGGGATAAAAAGTGGAGGAGGAATTATTATACGCATCGTCTTCAATTCCTGGAAGAAAAACGGGATTCAAATTGAATGAATGAATGAATGAATGAATGAATGAAAAAAGAATCACAGTACTTTTCCATAAGACTATCCCAAGATTATCAGATTCAGTTCTGAATTCCACTCAATTTCTGGCAGTGTGGAGCAGGGTTTATAATATGTATTATCTTCAACTTCTGGAAGAAAAACAGGATAAAAATTGAATGATTGAATGAATGAATGAATGAATGAATGAATGAACGGTACTTTTCCATAAAACTATGCCAAATCTATAAGATTCAGTTTTGATTCCCATCCTAGATTTCTTATTGTGAAGATATGTATGATCTTCAACTTCTAGAAGAAAAACTGAATATAAATTGATAGAATGAATGAATGAGTCAATCAATCCCATTAGAAGAGTATTTAACATTAAATCACAAGAAGTTGATTTAAGCAAGACGGGGAATCTTTTTGTGACCTCAAGTTCTTTCCTCTTCAAACACACTTCCATAATTTATTGGCAAATCACTAAATTAAGATTATACGCTTTTCTGCTCATTTTCATCTGGAAGACTTTAAAAAAATGAGTCTCCCAAAGACTTATTGTTCTTTTCATGTTTAAAGGAATGGAGGAGAAACGTACTCAATATTTTGTTGTAACTTTCTTGTCTGGCCTCCTGCAGTGAAAGGAAATCTGCAGCCGTCTGAAATAAGCTATTAAACAATTATGGCAAAAATGGACAGGGAGAGCATGGATTCTGCACCCTCTGAAATATCTTCTCATCATATCACGAAAAGAAGAAATTTGGATTATAATGATACATTCGCCAAGATTTTGCTTCTCTTTATTACAGTTTTCTGTCATCAGACATGTTCTTATTCACCCAGTCTCTTCCCTGCCTTCTTGAAGAAAAAATGATTTCTCATGCACTCTTATGTCCTTTCTTTCTTTCTTTCTTTCTTTCTTTCTTTCTTTCTTTCTTTCTTTCCTTCCTTCCTTCCTTCCTTCCTTCCTTC
>JANHZU010001801.1:41054-53359 GCA_032468055.1 Acrochordus granulatus
CATCCATCCATCCATCCATCCATCCATCCATCCATCCTCTCTATCTAGCAAAGCACCAACCTATGCTCTTTGTGAACCAAAATTAAGTCACTCGTTTGGTTCAAAAGCTCAGGAAGATGCCAAGCAGATAGAGCGGAGGCTACCGACGGCTCGACCCCTGACCTTTCTCGAAAGCCGAGAGTGGCTGAGTTGGGCCACCAAAAGGTGGCAGAGAAGAACCTAGAAAGGACTCTTCAAAGCTCCTCAGAAACACCGTCTCCACTCTGTGCGCTGGGCCTGAGTACGCACAGAGGAGGACACGCTGTCGACGAAGCAGGGAGCAGATGAATGAGCTGGCCTCGCGAACCATCCACAACCAGCTCAAAATACAAACAGTCCAGCTCCAAGAAATCTACTTGGGAAGAAATCGTCTTTCTTGCTCAGAACTGTAACCTCATTGCCGGCGAACATGCGCCCTTCCTGCAGGAGTTGAAACTTGCAGGCCCTGAAAGATTTGGAGCCGAGAAGTGGGGGAAGAGGCCGGAGACGAATGAAAGCATGAAACTAAATGGCACAGTTGCAGCACATGCAAGAGGTCTTCCATAGCTTTCAAGCCGACGTCCACGTGTAATGTTAGCTTGTCTATCTCAACCAATACAGTTCCTGCTGCGTGAGGATAGTCAGTGCCTTCGTCCAACCAGCAGGCCATAATTTTCCCGCACTGATCTCTGCGGAAATCCGTGACTCTATCGGGACTGCTGAACAGCACCTACAGATAGTCGTCCAGTGACCATTTACGGTTGTAAATCGTAATGCTCATAAAATGGGTTGATCACGTGACCGACCTGATTTTATGACATTTTTCTGCAGCGGTCATTAACCCCAGGATGTCTCCATGACCCTGTACATTTATGTGCTTCATTATGAATCCATTAAATCAATCACAAGACAATATCCTTTGGCAGATATCATCATTTTGGTGGGATTTACTAAAGTTAACAGATGTTTTTTGGAATCTAGAGCCTACATACATAACAGACAGTCCTCATACATACGACCACAGCTGGGACCAGAATTTCCATTGCTCAGCAAGGCGGTTAAGCCCAATTGTACGGCCTTTATTTGCCGTGGTTGTTAAACAAATCACTGCAGTTGTTAAATGAGCCATGCGGTTGTTAAGCAAATCCAGCTTCCCCCCCCTTGTCGAAACCCGGCTGGAAAGGTCGCAAATGGCGATCACATGACCCCAGGATGCTGCAACTGTGATAAATACATGCTGGTTGCCAAGCAGCCAAATTCTGATCATGAGATCATAAGTGCGTGGATTGGACATCAATAACTTTTCTCAGTGCTGTTGAAACTTCAAACGGTCGCTAAACGAATGGCTGTAAGTCGAGGACTACCAGTACTGAACGGAAAGCTAAATTTCAGTTTGAAGTTAGTGAAAACAACCTTGCCCTTTTTTTTCCTCCTCCCACATTCACGGATCCCTTGAAGATTGTGCCTGGATGCCCAAGACAGCCACGGACCCCAAGTTAAGCAGCTTTGCTCTAGATAATCTCTCCAGAGGTTTCTTCCACATAAAGGTAAAAATATATATATATATAAATGTTAACCACACTGCGTTCGGCATCTTAATTTCCTAGAGTGCCCTTGGAAAAGCCGCGTGGGGAAAACCTGCTTCAATTCAGACAGACCAGGGCAGAGTTTTTCTCTTTATGCATTTATTCCCTTGCTGGTTGCAAATAAACAAGGCTAAGCCTCTCGACGGGGGGGCCGTCACCCACTAAGCAGTTCAGAAAAGAAAAAAAGTAGCAAAAGTAGCGAAAGTCTTTTGAAAATCATGCACCTAGTCCCTAACATGCTGCAGACAGATGTTAAGCCGACATTGTCTGGAGCGGCAGCCAGCGCTCCCCGCGGCAAGTGGCCACATGTTCCTGAATGTCCCCCTTCCAAATATTGTTCTCGTCGCTCACTCACCTCGCTGCGGAGCCTCTTCACACAAGCGAGCCAGAAAATGCAGCGATGCATGCCTCCGTTAAATGAAGAAATGCATTTGCTAAATATTTCGAGGACGCAGAACGAGCCAAGCCAAGCCAAGCCCCGGCTGGCTCCGTCCACCGGTTCTTCGGCCACGTTTTTCAGCTTCAGCACGTGGCTGCAGGGCTGAAGAAGCCAACCACCAGTGGGTGTTCAAAAAAAAGACACCCCCAAACAACTGCTTGGCCGAAGACGAGCTAAAGGGAAGGATCGACTCCATCGCCATCGCAGCTGCGCGCGAGACCCGCCTGGTTCACCCTCCTCGTTGTCTTACGGTGACCTGGGACGACCCTCCGAGAACGTTCGAGTTCCTCCGCATCTAGGACTGGCTTTGGGGGCGATGCAAGGAGCAGCGGTTCTCAAAGGAACGAAGAGGGGACGGACCCCGCGTCCCGGACGGGCCCCCTTCCAGGTTCCTCCGTCACAAGGGCTACACAAAACCGACACGAGGATTGCCGTCCTCTTCCCCGCCTCAACGCTTGTGCTGCGACTTCTCCCCCGTCCTACAGAGCGATGCTAATTCGAGTTCTCGCCTCCTTGCTCCTCGGATTGCGCTCTAACTTGGCTCAGAGAAGCCTTCCGAATATTTCTCCTGATCAACGAAGGGTTGGGGATGGCCGTCCTCCGGTTCCTTGCGAAGAAGAGTCTTCTGTCTGTCAAGAACGGCAAGCCTAGTCTCAGTGAAGCGCCGGTTGCCCGTTGTAGCTAATCCGGACGTTGAGATAACCTCAGGATACCAGTCCAAGTCCGCGGACAGGTTGTGCTCAACTTACAACAGTTCGTTGAGCGACTGTTCGGAGTTACAACGGCACTGAAAAAAGTCACTGACTGTACAACCGGTCCTCGTGTTGAAGACTACTGCAGCGTCGCCACCGTCACGTGAACAAAATTAGGGCGCCTGGCAAGCGGCACGGAGTTACGACAGATGCAGTGTCCTGAGTCGCACCATCACCATTTCTGACCTTTCCAGCTGGATTCCCAAAGCCGAGGGGAAGCCAAATTCACTTAACCACCACGGGATTCACCTAACCACTTCAGGGATTCACTTAACCACCATGGCAGAAAAGGGGTCATAAAAGCGGGCACTTAATGGAAATTCTGGTCTCAACTGTGGTCATAAGTCGAGGACTACCTGTACAGCAACAGCAAGATGAAACACAGCACACTGAGCAAATTGTGTACCATTTTACAGCAGTCACGCAAAATTTGCTTCCACAAACGGAGGCAGAGAATAAAGGTCCTTACGAGCAGAAAACTGAAGGCCACTTTTGTGGGCAGTTTATGTCCACAACAAGGGCATTTAGTATCTGCGGGTTCACTCATCATCCTAAGTCACAATATCTTTTCTCATGGTTCGCTGAATAGCCCCGAATGACCTTATGCGCACATAATGCTGAACTGCAAAAACATGGCTTATGAATCGCAGGGGCGGTGTTCACATTACACACTAAGCCAAATGTCCTTTACATGGGGCTGTGCTTGAAGACTAGTCAGAAACGACAATGAAGCCAGAATGCAGCGGCCCCAACAGTGCTGGGTGCTTCTAGGACTGACCACATGACACGACCTCTGTGGCATGAGCTGTGCTGTCCCCCGGTTTCCTTCTGGATGGAATTCAAGGTGCTAGTTATCACCTCCAAAGCCCTACGTGGCGCACAACCAGATGTTTGTGGAACCCCCCCCCCGAGGGTATCTGTCCATCCTACTGGTTTGCATCCTCCGGGTTCTTTCCTGAAAAAAAATGACCATCTAGGGAGAACCTAGAAGTGTGCATTTTCTGTGGCTGCTCTTATTTTATGGAAGACCCTCCCTACAGTGAACCAGAAGGCCATCCAGTCCTGGGTTTTTAACCAGGCTCTGTGGAAGATCTTGGTTGATGGTTGAAGCATTCCTGAGGCATGACTGAGGTGGGAGGCTCAGGTTGTGTTCAACTGTTTTATGAGGTTTACGTCAGGCTCCAAAAACCAAGAAAGACACGTTGCGACTCTTCCGAGCAGATTTCTTTATTGTTCCACATCTACAGACAAAATCTTGCCAAAGTGAAGCAGACTATCACCCCCATACAGCATATACTCTGGGAACAATTAAGGAGGAGCCGTGTTCATCCTCTTTCTCTCACACAACCCGAACCGCTTTCTGGAATGCAGCCCTTTCCTTCTGGGAATCCAGACAACAACCCATCACAGTTTTACAATTCTGGGGTTCTAATGTTGTTTATGAGCTTCACAGAGTTGTGTTCCAAGATGGGCGATCACACACATCCTTAAAAAAAAAACTCTATTAAAGCATGCCAAAAAGACCGTATCATGGCTCAGTGTGGAAAATGAATAAAACCTTGAAGCAGGCATCCATTCAAACCACCGATGGTTCAGAAACAATGAATGTAACAGATCACACCCTTCTGAAATGTTGGGGCAGAGTCATCGGCTCTTGCCGCACACTAATGCGTCCATCTCTCAACCTCTACAAAATGCCCCTCGAGGAATGGCCATCGGGAAACTGCAGCAGATTTCCTTTCCGGTTCCCAAAATCCTTTCATGCTCACAGGTGTCCTGTATTTCCGACTCACAATTTCTGAATATGCAGATTAAATTTGGAGAGGAGGGGAGCTACACCGCGCCCAATCCAGTTAATTCCTCCAGCTTCTCGATATGAACGGATGATCTTTGATGAAAGCTGGATACAAACAGCGTTCCAAGATGACGCTCCAAATTTATGGACTGAGAAGAAGCGGAACGTCGTCTGGGAGGAGCGAACCCCGCACACGCTGTCAAAGGCAAGACTCTCCTTTACTAGGCATAGTAGCAGATGAACTTCCCTACTCGCAAGTTTCCTTGGGATTCATGCATGTATTTAGTCTGCATTAACGGGAACATCGGAAGGCAGGAAGGTTGCATACCGCTGGGGTGATGCTGCGTACGGCGAGAGAGAGCACCCTTGAGCACCTTCTCAGCAAGGGCAGGAGCGACGCTCTGCTCTCACAGGAATTGCGCTGAGATTCTCTTCCCCTTTGGAAAGATATATAAAAGCGAACTGACTTTCACCAATCCGAACGACCGCTTACAAAATGCACGAGGGCCTCTCTGCCTGGCCCGGCTTTTTAAAATAAAGTGGCGATCCAACCTGCAGAGAGAAGTGCAGGAGACGCCGTGACTCAACTCCCGGCGCTGGCTTTTCAAAAGGGCCGAGCGGCTGGTGATCGATGACGTCCCTTGACACATATTACAAGTCACAGAGAAGAAGCTGCGTCCTTCTGTCCTCGTCTGCGCCCTTCCTTACCATAGGATCGGCCCAGCTGACGGGCTTTTCAAACTTTTAGCCGTAACATCCAGCAGTGGAAATGGTTCAGGAGGAGGAGCAGGAGCTGCTCTCTCAATTCCATAACACAAAAGCAAGTTTTTTTAAAAAAGAAAAAATGGGTAAAAGTCAAGAAGAATTAAATACGGTACTAAATGTTTTCCTCCCTTACGGCAAACAGTCTGCAAAGATCAATTAAAGTGGGTTTTGGACCCAGCAGGGTAAAAGAAGCAGATACTTCAATAGGAAAGAAAGGAAAAGAAAAAGGGGGGGCAAAACCGTCAGTGAGAACCTCCAAAAGGATCTCTTGAGAGAGGAGAAAAAAGAGGCATCTCCAGGGCTGAAAATCCAGCAAAATATAACAACCGAGCACGCTAACCCAAATGTTGTGTTAATGAGTCCAAGGAGGGAAAAAAGCCAAACAGCATTGGTGCATTTTGGAGGTGCAATGCCCGTGCACAGCCTGACCCACCAAAGGACACACAACACCGCTGCTGGGTTGGAGCTGAACGTGCTACTCTGAGATCCACAGAGTGCTTCAAACTGAAATCTCACTGAGGGAAAGGCACTTACCCAGGTTCCAGAACAGGAAGCCAGATTCTTGCCAGTACGAATCCAAGCTGCATGGGGTGAAATACTACGACATTTTCAAGGATGTTTCCAATGTGGGCTAGACCCAAGTTCCAACGGAAGAGAATCTCTGTACTCAGGGTCGAACTGGGGGATCTTGGTGCTCTCCAAGCTTGGTTGTTTGCTTGCAGACGTTTCATGACCCAACTAGGTAACATCATCAGTGCTACAAGCGGGGTTTTCTCTCCGTTTATATACAACTGGGTTGCCTTGGTGGGAGTGCTCTTGGTGGTGATGTTTCCATTGTTAGCTTGTTTGTCTGAGAAGCAAGAACTCTCCCACCAACACTGACAGGGCAGCTGCCTGTATATGAACAGAGAGCAAACCCTGCTCTCTTCTTGCATTGATGAAGTTGCCTAGTTGGGTAATGAAACGTCTGCAGGGAAACACCCAAGCTCAGAGAGCCCCAAGGACTCCACTAATAATTTCCCTTCCTCTGACTTGACATTGAGGAATAAATATGCTGCCTCTTAATCAGACGCTACGTTGGGGACATGTCTTGGATCTAGCGGAACGGGTGCTTCAGACCATTTCCATGGGCCTAGAAGGAACTTGGCAAAGCAAACTGAACTTTTGGGCAGTTTGGTGCTAAAGCTGGCGCATCTGAGCATTGTAAAAACACTGTGGTCAGTTGTACTTCTCCGCAAACGTCTGAATGCAGAGACGGGAAGGCTGCGCGTGCGTCAAGAGGTCCATCTCCAGAGAGTGACTCCTCATGGGCATCCATCTCTCAGGGAACATGTGATGGAAATTTTACGCTACTGGGCTTGGCTTTGAATTATGGACCAGATTCTCTACGGTGCAGGTGGTCCTCGACTTATGACTATAACGGAGTCTAGCATTACAGGAACAAGTCGTGGAGGTCGTTAGGTGGGTCACTATGTGCCCAATGCTATTCCCTTTTGTTCTGTGGCAGTCATTAAGCACATGCCACAGTCATTAAGCAAATGTGGCAGTTGTTCAATGAACTTGTCTTTTTCAATTGGCATTTTTGGCCAGAAACCAGAAATACAGGAAACTGACAAAAAAGCAGCAAAAATCGTGGACATGTGAACACGGGGCACTGCAAGTTGGTTGCCAAGCACCCAAAATGTGGTCACATAACCACTGGGGAGGGTTGTTTGCAGCCATCAAAACATCTGAAACAGATGACATAAGTAATTTTGGGGAAGTCCATCGTAAGTTTGAACAGTCATTCAGCAACCGGTCATTAAGTGAGGACTACCTATATTCACTTTCTCAAGATATATCTTTTAAAAAAAAGCTTCAGATTCACCCACTACCTCCTTTTATCTATAGATTAAACTAAAAGCTACTTGTTTTCTCTTGTGAAGAAAATATTCTTACTCTAAGTCCAAAGATCGTGGATTTTCACTGTAGCTTTTCTTAGAGAAATTTTTTTTAAAAAAATGGAATATGAAAACTTGGAAAGTGGTTGTTCTAAAGAATAAGTTAAGATATTGTCAGATGTTTGGAAGGTTGTAGCTCGACACTACAATTTTCTTTCTTTTTTTGGCATTAAGCCCGCTAAAAGAACGAAGAGCCGACGGCATCATATTTCAGGGGTTCGTTTGACTTGCTTGAACCCCAAAGAGGAGCAGCCTGCAGAAGCGGATTAACCATGCATGCTGGAAGTGCTGCCCTGAGTTCCAGTGACGCTGTTTCTTAAAAAATAAATTTAAACAATTAAAAAAATTGCGATGCGGTTACAAACCACTGTCTCCCACCCCCCACAGAGCCACACTTTGCTTAAAAAGAAGAAAAATCTGTGACTCTGCACAAGACCAGCAGGAGGCATCAATGCCTGTCGCTTTGAGACAATAAACGGGGCATGAAACTGTTTTGCAACTTTTCTCCCTTAAAAAAAAAGCCGGTGGAGAAGAGTGGAAGGGCGAAACCTGAAACTGCTTCCTGCCTGCAGGTAGAGTGGAGAGGAGAGACGAAAGAGCTAACCCGGTTTCATTGATTTCTTGCACGACATCCCAAATTGGAAGAAAAATAGTAGGG
Source organism: Acrochordus granulatus (assembly GCA_032468055.1). NCBI lineage: Eukaryota > Metazoa > Chordata > Lepidosauria > Squamata > Acrochordidae > Acrochordus > Acrochordus granulatus. The sequence continues at coordinate 49,008 of JANHZU010001801.1, forward strand.
TGCCGGTTCAGCAACTATCTCCCCAGTGTAGCTTCAAAGCAAAGCTAGTTGTTGGATTGTATTGTTTCCATGGCCAGAAATCTTCTTGGCTGGGGTCCAAAGATCCCAGAAATTTGCACCTCTGTGGGCAGCTTTAAGCCGGTGCAGGATTTGCAAAATGCCCATAAAATAATCCGGGGTTTAGAATTAGCCAACCAAGAAAGGAGCTCGGGGTCACCCCTTCTGCTGAAGGCCGATGACAAGCCAATAAAAAGGCTTTTTAATCTAAGATCTGAACTGTAAATATGAGGGCTGCTGCTGTCCAGTGTGGTCAGGACCCCCAGTTCAGAAGGTTACAAGAGAGGACGGGACAGATGCAAGAAGGACCGAACTCTCACTGGCTGTCAGACTTGATGGCGGCTTCCTACCTTCTGCATCGCAGACAGCATCCTTAAAAACGAGCTGCTGGGGAGGAGATGGCTCTGGCCGCCTGACCGTGCTTCTGAACCTTCTGAACGGACCAGCCTGTCCATCGCCTCTAAGAATAAGTGAACGGGCTTGGGTGCGGATCATCGGGGTGGATCGCTGTGGATCATTCAGCCTGAGTGTGGATCACTCAAGTGCACGGTGAGGTGCACTTTTGCTCCCGTAACTAAACTTTCTTTACAATATTGTAGGTGCCCCGACCTTCTTTGAGACCTGGCAGTTGTTGTCTTGTTTTTTCTCCCCCCATTGGAAAATGCAGTCAAGTCTGACGTTAAAACATAATTTACTGCAAGCTACTGTTTCCAAACCTTTGATAATTTCCACAGTCGGGTTTATCGTCTGCGTGCAAGAGAAATGAGTTATGGAGATCGCTTCTGACAACAGGAGTTATCAATCTCCATTTGATCAATTAGATGTTCCATTTATGCTAATGTGAACAGGCGTGATTAATCCCAATGTAGTTTTGTTCAAACAAAACAGGAAAAACTTCAGTTAGAGCCTATAAATCAAGATCGCTCTTGGAGGGATTCAGCGCACGTGGTTGAAAGGAAGTAGATCAAGGTTATGCAACATTTATTGAAACCTTCAACAGTTACGGAGGATTGATCTGTTTTCCTATTCAATATGGAAATAATTTTACACAAGAGCTAAATTCGAGAATCAAGTCTGCCAGTTTCAGGGAACTGAAGGACACTGTCAGAAGACCTGAGTCATAGCTGGATTTCCATAAAACTTTGCTTCATACCTCCATCTCCTTTAACCATTTTCTAAGCATTTTACAACAGTGTGTTAATATTCAACTGGACAGTTCGGCATTACTATGGACTTGACCAGAATTTGGAACCCAATCCACAATTTTTGAGATGTTATCATCTAGGTGGCTGGTCAGCTTTCTTTTCCTCTTGCCTAAGAACTCCAGTTTTAGGAGGAAGTCTCATTAACAACCATAACTTTAAGAACCTTAATTCAAGCATTAAACTTATAGGTCAGTTTCCATAGTCAGTTCACGGCAAAACCTCAGCCCTGACCTGGAGAATATTGATGAAGACTCTAAGTCTCCATGAAAAGCAATTTATTCAGCATCTAGAACAGACTAAGACTTCCAGGGGAAATATGGTAAACTGAAGACAGCAACTAACTGCAGAAAAGACCAAGAAATAGGTGAGTATACTGGTTTTGTGAAACCTCTCCAGATAAAAAGATGAGAGAACGCCCAAATGTGCTCCGGAGGACTGCTCCTCACAAGGAGACAGCCAAAAAGACTCTCCTGAAGGTTTGAATTCCAGAAGACACCGGAATCAGTCATCAAGCTCACAACCATGGTGGACCTTTCTAAACAACTCCAAGTTCACTAATCTTGCTTCCTAATCACTTCTGCAAATTGCTCATTAACTAGTCTAAAGCTATCGGAGATCTTCATTTTGAAAAGTTTTCATCAGGCAAGTTTAACTTCAACTCCGATCAAAAGAAAAATGAACCACAAGTTCAACAAGTTAAAGAACTTGGAATAAACAGCAAAAAGCTAAATAAGATATTGATCTAAGAAAGCTATAAATGGATTAAAGGTCTAGATAAATATGGACTTTTACTGTGAGTTTTTGGAATTATTCTTAAACAATAAACAACTTATTGTGGGAATTCTGTGGATTTCTCTTGGCTATTCTGGTTATTGACAATTATAATAAAATAATAAAAGGTAAGTGATGATTTTAGAACCTAGACACCAGATGGGACTAAAGATTTTAAGCAGAAAAAACAAAAATACATGCCTAATATGAGTTAATACAAGGACTTATAAAACTATACAAAACATTATAGTATAGGAAATACTAAAGGTGATTTTTGAAGAATGGCACCAAAAGTTAGTACCTAAAATATCAAGACTATCAGTAATGATACATACTTCTATGGATAGACTATGTCTAAAAGATGTTCATAAAGTAATGACAGATGGAGAACAAGTTTCATCTGACAACTACAAATGACAGACCATGGGAATGATTTGGAAAACGACACTTTACTGAAAATACAAAAGAAACTGGCTGAGGTTTAAAAATTAAAAGGGAAATACAAGTGATAAACCAAGAGAATAATATGGTACACATTTTCCTATTGGCTCTACAAAAGTGGCTTCTTAAAGCCTTAAAGAAATCTGTGTAATGGAATAAAAAGCTGAAATTAATCCTACAATATTTGGTTGAATTGAAGATTAAAACTGTTAGAAGTAAAAGGAAGGAATCTACAATTGGTTTATTTGATCAATAGTAAAATAAAATAATTCTGCAATGTTCTGGCAACACTTTATGGATCTTTTGCTGATTGAAAAGTTGGTGTTTTACAGATTTCTTTATAATAAGGGATGGGATATGGTATGAAGAGATATTGTATCTGTTTACCCTTATAGGGGCTGAAGAGTTATTAAAATTGTTTATTCTTATTGTGATGAAGATTGGAAGTTTCTTTTTATGTGTGTTTTCGATTTTTATTTTCTTGCTTTTTCCTGTACTTTTTAGTCTTTATTTCTATTTTTTTCTCTTTCTCTCTAAATTAAGTTGGTATTGGCACATACTATTATAATTAAAATTACTAATAAAACTATATTAAAAAATAGAACAATGTCAAACCATTACATGACTGGATCATGAGAACACAACAGAGTTTGTGGCTACAGTTGTCAATAATAGACTCCATTAAACACCTTGAGCATACTGGCTGGGAAGAAATAGTGAAGTAGGCACACTCAGGGGTCTTTTTGATTGACAACTGAAATCCAAAAACGGGCTGTGAAAAGTCTGTTTCTTCTGACACAATATTAAGGATTTAATTAGCCCAAATATGTTCGCCAGAGAGCCAAGTATCATACAGAATAAATACCAGGTCTGTTACTCACACAAGGAGCTGCAAAGTTTCTTTGTTAATGACATGTGGCAGGGGCTTGCTAAAATGACCCAGGTATGCTCTATAACCTTGCAGGAAGACAAATGAAATTAACTGATGATTAGAGGAATCAAAGAATCCATTTAGATAAACATGTTGAAGCCTCCCCTTCATGGGAGTGGGTGCAGGAATTAGGTATCAATTGTCTCCTGTTTACAATGTAGCTTTGACTCATCTTCACAAAAACCTTTCAGCATCCTCTGATGTGATACTGTGCTGACCTTTAAGGGCAAAACTAGTCTTTAGATCTTTATTGCTTAGCACTGCCACTCCGTTAGCCTGTTTTGTGAGAATTTTTTCTGGTGTGTGTCTTGTATCCTACCTTGTGAGAAATGTATACAGTCTTGCCACCTCTTTCCTTTCCACATGGAATTGTGGTTAGAATTGTGATAGAAAACAAAATGTTTTCCAATTATATCAAATAATAAAAGTCCAGTTTGACTTTTTGAGAGATTTTTTGCATTTTTTTTGCAATTTTGCTATGGTAGTTAACAATTCTCCATATCCTTTGCAGTGTTGCAGAAATAAAAGCAGCTCTTTGCATCACCTGATTTTAACGGACAAGAATTCTCATGTTTAAAACATAGCCACCTTCTACTACATAATCACAGATGTCTTTATAAATTGGATTGGGGTGTTTTTAAATGTCTACATTTCTACAATGTATGGCCCCCAGGCCCTATTTTGTTGAGGAGAGCCTTTTTTCCTCCTTTGGTCATGGTACAGGGCAAACAGTATGATTTTTCATAATAAAGATGTATTTAAAGAGTGATTCACACATAGGAAGTTTTTCGTGCAATGAATTTTTTATTGCCTTTTCACATAACTGAGCCCTAAAGCACCTCTGAGCTACTCTTGCTTTTATTAATCCATAAAAACCTTTGGAAAAAGAAGCTAAACTGAAGCACAGGCTACCCATCCTTATTTTTTAAAGGCACATAAACCTATTT
>JANHZU010001801.1:95962-108351 GCA_032468055.1 Acrochordus granulatus
CTGAAACAAGTAACAACGATTAACACATGATATAAAGCAGAAATAGAACAAACTAACCAGCACTCATGGATCTGCTTTGAGGCTGCTGTGAGGCCGGCTGCTCTCCGGCACCCCCTGCTGGCTCAGAGGATCCGCCACCGCTGCTGCTGAGGCAAAACTGCCTTTTCCCTCAGCAATGCCTTTCTGGGCATCTTTCGTGGGTGGTTTGGAAATGTGTCTTGCCTCTGTACTATGAGCGGAGAAGCGACAAGGGGGAATTTCTACTTTATTTTGGGCAAGGACAAGGACAATTTCTGCTTTATTTTGTGTGCGTGCGTCCTTGCCGCCGATACAGCAATGGAGTAAGCCATGCTGTAGCATCGGGAAAATGTGCACACGCTTGCCACCCATACGGCAATGGAGTAAGCCATGCAGCATTTCCTGAACAGGAAGTACAGAGCGCGCTGACTGATGATGTATAACTTATCGTGTGAAGTTTGCTTGTCATGTGAGTCGCGGCTCGTCGAGCGGAATAAATTTTCTTAATTTTTTTTCTTGTCTTGTGAGTTTCTCATCTTGTGAGTTACTCATCTTGTAAGGTACCTCTGTAACCTCCAGATCCCCTTATCCTCTTTATTCCCATTCTCTGTCCCCTTTCTCCTCTCCAATCTCCATGTATTCAGGCTGGATATGTAAATAGGAACTGTATTTTTTATGTTGGCATGATCCAAGAGAGCCCTGTTTTTATCCAGATTCTAGATCATAGGAAATTTGCTTTCTATGGAATCTGAAAAAGCCAGAAGTTTTTTTTTTTTGGTCAATCTTTGATCACAGGAATAAACTTTGATTTGAAAGCAATTTTCTTTCTTTGGGGGTTCTTTCACACATTGTCTTTGCCTAGGATTTTGGAATGTTCTGTTCTTGGAAGGGGTGAAAGAGCAGGAAAGACTTTCACTTTAAAAGTGGGTTACCTAGTTTCCTGCTGGGGTTCCTGGGAAATGAAGTTTCCTGTGCTTCCCAGTTTGTTTGTAGGGTAATGAATCACCTTGTCCGTTGAATACCACTATTGAACATCTGAATCTTTCATCATCCAGTATGCCAAAGGTAGTTCATGCTAATTATAGGTCCTTCTATTGGATTCAAATGCTATCACATCTGTTTGGGATCCCCAGTCCAGGAACATTCCAACTCGGACAAACAGTCAAACAGTAAAAAATGGCCTAATCAAGGAACCACAAATAACATTCCCATCAACACTGACAGGGCAAGCCACTTGTACATAAACAGAGCAAACCCCACTCCCTTTCAGCACTGATGATGCTACCTAGCTGGGTAATGAAACATCTGCAAGAAAACAACCACGCTCAGAGATATAAAATATTCAAGTTCTGCTGGTTAGCAAATGCAATCCTCTGAAACAACTCAGTTATACGTTTTGACATACCTATTTTTCCCATTAAAATGTTGCCTAACGTAGTGATTGGGGGATGGAAAAGTGATGGAATAGAAGGTCAGTCATTCCAACTTGGATATCTTCCAGCTATATGAACCAGTATCCAGAATTCCCTAGCCAGCATACTGAGAATTCTGGGAAATGAAGTCCATATTACAGAGTACAGTGCCAAGATTAAGGGAAGATGGAATAAGGCAAGAAAGAGACTTCCACTAATAGTCCTTTCGTTCTCGCTGTTTAAAAACAAGTTCTTAACCTACCATTTTTATTTAAAAAAGAAAGATGAATCCTCTCTGCTCTGTTTTGACAGATTGTGTATGCGTCATTTTTACAGTGTTCTCTTTGTAAATAAAAATATTGAGATAGACACACTCTTCGTATTATTCACATCCTTTTTGAAAGATGAAAAAATGAAACATCTTCCCGTTTGTATTTGTAGGGAAAACTATCCATTCAAATTCTAGAGAAGGGGTGAGTTTCTTTTCAACACTAGACAGACAACTTCAAATAAAGTGCAGTCTCATGGAAACATTTCTGCCTCTGCTGATTTTATTCTTTGGGGTGGCAATAATTAGAAAATGTCCTTTCGATATGATTGAAGGCTGTCAAGGGCCATCCATTCAATACGCGTCCCACTTCTGTGGCATGAACTTCTCATAAGCTAAGTTAAGAATGGCTGTAGATGTTTCAAGAGTGATTCATATGTCATCACCTTATTCCGCCATTCATTTCATTTCTATGAATATCTGGAGTTTCACAGAAATCTGTGTTTTATCACTATTTCCTTGATTTAAAATTATTTTATGAGAATTGTTCTGTAATCAGATAGCTTCTGCTTCAAAGGTGATGGAAGAAACTTCTGTGAGAAAAAAGCGTTTTGGCCAGAGAAAAGTTTTCGGACTTAATCGTGGACATAATCCTCCCAGCTGGCCAAGTGTATGTGTGCCAATATGCAAGCTTCATTCTGAATTATCTTGCTGTACACTGGCCAGAGAAGGACATTCAGAAGTTTTGATGCAAGATTATCCCCAGGTTAGATAGTAGGTGCCATATCACTTACATTTCTGAACTTTTTAAAAATTGCCTTTAACCCATTTATGATCAGGAAGGTGAAGAATTAAATGCATATTGTTTTATTTAAAAATATGTAAACATGTATTGTTATTTAAAGTATTATCAGCCATTTAAGTAGGCAGGAATGTTCCTTATTGCAGGGTGTACAATAATATTCAGAATCTTGAAAGTTTGTCAAGTTTCTCTTTGTCACATCTTATACCAAACAAAATCAAGGAGGGCTGTTTTGAGTTTCTTTCTCATGCTTTCCACTTTCCCTGGACTGTGACATTTCCTCCTTTAATGTTTCATTACTCTTTTCTCCCTCCCCAAGGCTAGTCCTACATTCTTTCACAAATATCATGCATTTAAAAATGTTGGACGTCTGCAACTATTGTAAACCATTATCTTTAAAACAAGAAGCCATACATAAACACCTTTCCTAGTAATTAGCACCCTGGAATATAGAATTGCTAAACATAAGATTGAATAAATATGACCAGACAAAGTCCAGACCAGGACCACACAACTAGAACAGAGTGTTAGAGAGAAAATTAATGAGCTTCAAAACTTCCTCTCCCTTCTCAGCTGTTTTCCTAGTGAGGTTCATTGCAGCTTATTCTTCTACTTAGTCAAGACCATGAATCCAATAATCAGTCTCCCAATGTTTTGTCAAGTTCTGCAAACTCTGGTCAATCCCACATAGGACAGGTTAACAATCTTCCCAAGGTGAAAAGACCTCCTCCTCCTACCCAACACACATCTTTACAGGCACAAAGAGACTCACATTTCAAATAGTTTATTGGTTGCAAGTTAGTTGACAAGCAATTCCATACTCAGATACAGGTGAATTCATTGTAAGATAAGCATGCATATTAAAAAAATAAGCCTAAGCAGTTTCTTCTCTCTACTGGGCTATGTGCTAGACCAGGGGTGTTCAACCTTAGCAACTTTAAGATGTGTGGACTTCAACTCCCTGAATTCCTCAGCCAACTATGACACAGCAAAATCCAAATCAAATCCAATTCTTTATTTGTTTATACCTAAGAGACAGAATCTTGCCAGACTAAAGCTATAGCTTTCAAACCTAACAGCTATACCTTGGGAGATTCTAGGATGTGGCTGTCCTGAACCTCTTCCTCCTTTCCCCCATCCAGTTCAGGACTGTGCATTCTCTTGTCTTGGGCTCCTCTCCAGAATGTGTTACTTCCTCCCCAGAAAGCTATGATTCTCTTGCCTAGATTTCCCCCCAACACATTCTTTCTCCAGCTGTATGTCTGTTGGTATGAAAGGAAATGAGAGAAATGAAAGCAATTCTAATCTACTGCTTTAATAGCTTTGTGTGAAGACTAGAATTTCTTCTTTTAAGGCATGAAAACTGTTGACTTTGTGTTATATCCTTCTGGGAGATGTCCCTCCTTTGCTTGATCATGTGTTCAGTCTTTGTTTCTCCCACATCACCCCCTTCTCCATCATAAACTCCCTCTTCCATTGAGGAGTCAGCTGTGGCCCCCTCAGCCTCCATGGTTTCTTCAGAATCGGAAGCTTTAATGGAAGTGGGAAGAAAAGGGAAATCTGAAAGAAAGGAATGTCTTTCCCTCATATTGAGATCCTCCATTGAATAAGCAGGTGAAGAGAGCTGCAAGGGAAGGAGATGGCCTGGGGCTCCAGGGAGGGCGTTCATTATCATCATGGAGGTGGCTGATGGATTCCTAGCCATCCTCACCCTCCTTTTTATATATGAAATCTTTTTAGCCCACCTTGCTAGTCTGCTGGGTTTTTTTATTTTATTTTAATGGGTTTATTTTATTTCTATTTTAAATGTTTTTAATAGATTCTTTTTAGTATTGTTAGCTGCCGAGAATTTCTGGATTTCGGCAGCATTCAAATTAAATAAATAATAATAAGGGAAGCATGGGCTTAATCTCCTGCTCCCTGTTTCCTCTGAGTCCAGCAAGACCTGAGATTGAAGGCTGCTCAGAGTACAAAGTTTCTCTCACTTCCTGCTGCACCTGGGAGGACAGTAGGTGTCTTGTTGCTGAAGGCTCCACAGATGGCTTTAGCTGTGAAAAAACTGTAGGGTTACAGTTCACCCCTTCCCCTCTGCCCAGCTAGGCCTGATGTGGAAGGCTGCTCACAGCATGTAAGTGCTGGCCCTGTGTTGAGGGGAAGTGGGATGTGGTTCAACCTGTTCAGCAACGGGTTCCTTAGGAGGAGGTACAGCTGGGACTGGTAACTGCACAGTCTGAGGCTTGTGGAGAAAATGCCAATGGAAATGTTGTACCAAGAGTAGTGCATGGACATGCCTGGCATTTTCCCATGAATGATCAGACTATGGATAGCCATTCCAATGGATAAAATACTGGATGCCTCTTCCTTGTCTCCTGGAATCTAGGATTTCTTCCACCTCAAATTCTTATTCTCTTTCCAAAATGACTGGAGGGAGAGGAAGATGGTAAAAGCACAAGTTGCTGGGGGGGCCCTCCTTCAACAAGAGAGAGTGATGGAACACTGGGTGCACTTTCATAGATGGAGACAACTGCAAATGGCATGCTACTGGGTTGATTTGTTGTATTACCTTGAATGGACTCAAAAAACATAAATCTAATTTCTTGCATGGCATAGAGTCCAGGAACTTAGTAGAGAGCTAGACCATATTGTCCCGCTGAACTGGAGGTCCCTCTTGCAGATGGGCATCTGCAGTCTGTTTGCAAGGTTTCTTGGCTTTCTCCAACTGCTTCCTTAGGAGGGTTTGTGCAGTTACTTGCTCTTGCAAAAAATCTACTGCTCCCAGAACACTACTGTCATCTTTAGGGCTGTCTGGTAACACTCTTGGGTGAACTCCATACAAAGCTTGAAAAGGGATCATATTGATTGACTTATGCAGTGCATTGTTGTATGAAAACTCTGCTAGTGGGAGAAGGAAAAGCCAATTGTCTTGGGTGCAGGTGCAGTAGCATACTGTTGTAACAACACTGGCCTTTTCAGCATCACCGTTGATGGCAGGGTGGTGAGGAAAAGATAAACTGACTTGCACATTTAGAAGTTTAAACAGAGCTTTTCAAAATCTGGAAGTGAATTGTACCCCACAGTCTGAAATTAATCTTGTTAACATATCTCTATAGCAAAAAACATTGTCCAAAAACAACTGAGTAGTTTCCTTGGCAGTGGGTTGATACTTGCAAGGAATAAAGTGAGCCATCTTAGTAAACAAATCCACTACTAGCAGTGTCAAGATATGGCCCTGAACTGGGGGCGAGTCAGTGATAAAGTCTAGAGGCACAATATGCCAAGAGCGAGGAAGGGTAGGCAAGTGTTATAAGAGGCCTGCAATTTGGATGATGGAGAGACTTGGCCGGTCTGCAGGTATGGCAAGCAGCAACAAAATCCTTAATGTCTGCTGACATCAAAAGTCTTGTAAGGTTCTATGCTATTCTAAGGTCTTAAAGATTCCTCTGTAGCAAGCTGTTGGATTATCATGGCAGATCTGCAACACCTCTTCTCTGTGAGCTGCTGGAACTACTAGTCTACCTTTATGCTTTAATGCTCCTCCCTCTGAAAATGGAGATGTGGTACCTAGCAGGGTCCCTTGAATGTCATCTATCCAGACTCACATGAAAGGGTCTGCTTGCTGCTGTGCTTCAATCCTGGTAAAGATGTCTCAATGTAGCTGGGTCACTCCTAGTATTTCTGGAGCTGGTGACTCTGGAACTTGCTGAGATTCTCAGGTCATAAAATGGTTTTGGCTATTGGGTCTGGTGTAGATGCATGAATTCTGGCTTTCTGGACAGTGCAACTGGCATTAAATTCTTTGTACCTGGAACATACTTGATGTAGAAATCAAAATGTGAGAAAAATTAGCTTCATCGCACTTGCCTGGGAGAGAGTGGTTTAGTGCCTTGCAACATCTGTAGACTCTTATGATCTGTGTGGACTACTATGGGACAGCAAGCTCCTTCTAGGAAATGGCACCAATTTTGGAAGGCTTCCTTAACTGCTAAGAGTTCCTTTTTTGAACATGTCATAGTTTCTTTCTGGTACTGTTAGACTTCTGAAAAGGAAGGCACAGGGAGTAAACCTGACCACTGTTGGGAGCTTCTTGTAAAAGGACAGTTCCAATTGCCACATTCAATACATCCATATGGACTATAAATCTTCTTGATGGGTCTGGGTGTTGTAGAGGTGGTTGAGAAGTGGTACAGAATTGTTTTAGCTCTGTAAATGCTGCTTACTGTGCAGCTGTCCAGATAAACTTGGCCCCTTTTTTCCAGAGCTGTATGAGAGGTTTCACTTTATGGGTGAAACAGGAATAAACTTCCTGTAAAAATTTGCAAAGCCTAAGAAACTGCATCTGCTTGGTGTTTTTGGGAGTTTGCAATTCTAGTAGTGCTTGAACTTTGTGGGGATCCATTTGGATGCCCTCTGTGGAAATATGGTATCCCAAATAATCAAATTGTTGAGGTCAAAGGTGCATTTTTCTAATTTAGCAAAAAGGTGATTTGTCTCTTACCTGGCTAAAACCTCCCATATATGGTGGTCATGCTGTACCTCGTCTTTGGAATATCATTGTTATCATTGTAATCATTAATCGTAAATCAACAAAAACCTGATTTGTTAACCTGGAAAAGACCACCTCACATTCACAAAGCCAAAAGGAGTGATGTTATATTTGAATTTGCTAAATCTTGTGTTAAACGTAGTCAGATACTTATTGCCTTCCTTTATTCTATAAGATGATAAGCATTATAAAAGTCAATTTGGTGAAAATGAATGCCTTCTGCAAATTTATTCAAAAGTCTGATACAAGAGGCAGTGGATAATGGTCTCTCAATGTTACTGAATTGAGGGCTTTGTTGTCACAAACCACTCAGATGGGTGGGTCAGCTCCTCAGTTTGGAGGCTGGGACCTGTTTCTTGAGCACAAAGAATGTGGAAACTGAAGCTGGGGACTTAAAGGGTGAGATAAAGCCCTTCTGTAACTTTGAGTCCAGTTACTATTTTTAAAACAGTTCACTCTTTGGCAGATATGGGATATTCTGGCAGGGGGAATCTTGGCCCCTGGAAGTAAATCTGTTGTATAGTTTAACTCCATATAGGGGGAAGAGCTGAAGCTTTTTGCTGTGAAAAAACATCTGTGAAGTCTGCATACTTCTCTGGTAGGTGGGTAGTTGCCTCTTTTGAGGTTGTGGAACCTGGCTCTGTGGAATGGCTCTTTGCAACTGGTCATCCTAAAGAGGGGAAAGCAGGCTTATTAAATTCCAGTCTATCATTGATTGCTGCTTCAGCCATTCTGCTCCCAGGACAATAGGAAAATGAAGGATTTTTGTGACATAAAAGTACAGTATAGGTTCTGCTGAGCTATGATTGCTTGCAAAGGAGCTATGAAATGTGTAATTCAACCTGCTTTTAAGGGCTGGCCATCAGTTGTCTGCACCAGCACTGGATGAGATAAGGTGACTGAAGAGATCTAGAGGGCCTTGACTGTGGAGGAATCTATGAAGCTAGCAATTGCTCCCAAATCTATTAAAACTGTTATCTTTTCTTCTCCTTTGGGGGGAAATATCAGGGTTACAGGAACTGTTAATAAAGTATCCTTAGTTGCCTGATGCTAAGCTCTGCTTACTGTCTGGATAGTCCTTCCATGAACTCTGGGAAGGAGGCTGTGGTCATTTACCTGGCTTAGCATTCCCTGAGCCTGTTGTCTCTGGCTTCACTTCTGGGCAACCTCTGAACATATGCCCTAAGGTGCCACAATGAAAGCAAAGCTGTAAATCTCTATTCACTGTCTCTCTTCAGCTGCTGGGGACCTTCTGGTAGATCCAGTTTGCATTAGTTCCTCCCAGAGGTCAGCTGTTGCAGGCATTAAGGGAGGGAAATTAGCCTGGCTTGACAAAGGCACTTGAAGCCTTTTCTGGCCAAAAGTGGTCTGTATTTCTTCCAGGTGAGAATCAATGACTATGCAGAGCTGGTACACTTGATTCTGAGTTTGAGGGACCCCCTGCCTGATGAGTTCAGCTCTTATCTGGTCATTCAACCCCTGCCTGAACTGTGCAATTAATCCAGCTGAGGTCAGCAGCAACCAGTTTAAACTCATCTGTGTAATCTCTTACCCTTTTATTGTCTTGGCTGAGTTGGTGCATACAGTAGGTGGCTGACTGTGACTTCTCTTATAAAATCCCCAAATTAGCTTCTGAAGCTGCTTTTAGAATCCTGATAATTATCCATTATGGTGTCATTATCCTCAATTATAGGCAGGCCCATTGTGCAGTTGATGCTGTTAGAAGGTTCAAAATGAAAGAAACTCTAGCCCAGTCAGTTGGAGATTCCCCAGGATGGATGCCCATAAATAACTCACATTGAGCAATAAATGTCCTCATATTCTCTGCTTCGCCTGTGTACTTCTCAGGCAGTCAGGCATGGCTCCTCTGAATTACTGCCTGTGAAACTTGACCCAGCATAGGAGCTGGAACAGGAGGATTTAGGAGTGCTGCCACCACTGGTGCAGCCTGCATCTATTGCACTCCTTGTAGTGCAGTAGCAGACCAATTCCAGACTTCATTCTCCATACCATCCTGCCTGTGTAGAACAGCTTCTGCCACCACACCTGCTTGTTGAGGGTCAGAAGCCATGCTCTAATTCCTGCATGCCTCTCAGCAAAAGAGAAACAAAATAACTCTTCCTTTCCCCCCCCGCTCTTTTTGTATGTAGAAAAAGGAAAAATTAATGTTGGGATGAAAAGAACTGAGAGAAACAAAAGCAATTCTAATATACTGCTTTAATGGCTCTGTGTAAATACAAGAATTTCTCCTTCTAAGGCACAAAAGCTCTTGACTTTGGGTTATATCTAATGATCATCCTGGGGGACATCCCTCCTTTGCTTGATCATGTGCAATGACTCAAGGCTGATCACCCTCTTCATACATGGTTCAGTCCTTGTTTCCCCTACAATATCCCATCACAGCCACATTAGAGTTGGCAGCCAAATTGAGGCCTGAGGGTATTGTGGTTCTTGGCAGGGTATCTTTCAATTTGATAGCAAATTTACTAGCTTTTCAAAAGGAAAGAAAAAAAAAGAAAACACAATGAGCTACTTGGCAAGCTGCATGCAAACTATGGGCCATATATTCTGCAGTCCTGGTCTGTAGACCCTGATTTCTATTCAGCCATAATATCAGGTTTGCCTTCCTCTTGAAAAATCCTGGCAAATCAACACCTGGCAAGTAAGTGAGCTGATGCTGGAGACAATAATAGCACAGCAGGACTAGCATCTGTTGTTCTAGTAAACTCTCAGCAGAAAACCCATGGTTTAAACACCTGCCTAAACTCAGCAAAAGCCTTATGAAGGTAGACAAATTCAATAATGTCTTAGCTGCTGAGTCTAGGCTAAAGAACACAAGACACCCACAAGGCTAGAAAACAGGAATAATGAAAATTGGAGCTTTCAGATGGTCTCAGCCAGGGAAACAGAGATAGAAGGTTTTGAGAGCTTGCCCTGTATTAGGGTAACCTGGAGCTCCTTCTCAGAACTCTAATGGGATTCTGGTCTTGAAACCAGCAATTCTAATGATCCAAAAGAGAGAATTGTAGAAGTGTAGCATTGTTAGCAGGTGAGAGCAGTACCGTTCCTCCAGATGCCTCTCTTCTTCATGTGGGCAACTTCTGGCAAAGAGGTAAATAGGTTGGCATGATGGAAGAAATCGAAACAGAGCAGTCACTTTTTATTTAATTGGTTTATAGAGTGCTCCAACTGGTTATCGATCATGAAGGAATGATATCTCCTCCATAAGTAATGGTGCAAAGGACTGAAAAATGAGCCAAAAGGAAAGGAGAATAGATTTTTGATGGCCTCCACAATACTAAAAAATGAAAATTATCTATCATCTGTCTGTCCGTCCGTCCGTCCGTCTGTCTGTCTGTCTGTCTGTCTGTCTATCTATCTATCTTTCTCTATCTATCTATCATTTCTCCCTTTCTCTTATCATCAACTCTCTCATCTCTATTTCTTTCTTTCTCTCTCTCTCTCTTTCTCACACACACACAGACATCTCTCTCTTTCTCTCTCTCTCAATCATACCTAACTGATAATCATGAAGTAAAATGATTTATTTGATTGTCAGATTTAATTTGTTCTTTTTTTCAGAAACTCGATATAGCACACACAGCACTCTCTTCTCTTGAATAACAACCCAATAAGATAGACTGGATTGAAAGACATTGGACCCAAAGTACCCAACCATTTACTCCAGGAGCCTTGCGACCAAGCAAATTAAGCAGGAACTCATGAGATCAAAGATTTTGGATCTTTACTGCTTGATCCTACTGTGGCTAAAAATAA
Source organism: Acrochordus granulatus (assembly GCA_032468055.1). Taxonomy (NCBI): domain Eukaryota; kingdom Metazoa; phylum Chordata; class Lepidosauria; order Squamata; family Acrochordidae; genus Acrochordus; species Acrochordus granulatus. The sequence continues at coordinate 106,783 of JANHZU010001801.1, forward strand.
TGTTAACTCGTTTCTTTCATTCCCTGATCCCTCCAAAAATCTACCTATGGTGTGTGTGTGTGCTTGTTGCAAAAGTGCCCATCAGTAGCTTGGCAGTCTCCAGAGAGGAACTGAGTGTCTCAGAGAATTTATTTTTACCCTGGATTTGCTAAAGGTGAGCTCAGACTGAACGCCTACATAGCGGCAGACACATATTTTCAAGGAGGGAAAGGAAAAATGGAGAAAGAAACAGGCTTTTAATTTGCTGAAATGAAAAGCTTAAAATTACCACCTACAGACAGGATGGTGCTTTAAATCTCTTCTAAGGAGCCAAAGGGAGCAAGGTCCTTTAATTGCCTGTGGTGTCAGCACACCCACTTGTTGGATTGAATGTGCAGGTGCTGAATATCAGATCTTCCAGAAGCAAGGATTAGAGAGGAAACCTGATATCAAAAAAATCTAATATAAGGGTTGGGGGATTTAGTGCAATTTATCTCTGAACAACTGCTGGCATTTTTATCCTTCGTCTTGGAACGATAAACTTCTCAGGAACTTCCACACTGATCCTGAGCTTTGTTCTGAGCAAAAATTAACAGAAACTGCAGTTCCATGACTCATCAACCTGGTCCACCCTTGGAAATTCTTTGTCTGAAAGGGCATCCATCATTGATGGAAGTCGATATTGTCTACAACGGGTGTTGAAGGAATATTTCCTGTGAGTGTTGTTGGTCAGACTATCTGGAGATCCCTGAGGAATTTCTCAGATGCTTTGGGATTCTTCTAAAATCTCTTGGAAAGGTTGCTTCAGTTGGACTTCCTGATAAATGAAAGTTGATGGCAGCTCTTAGTCAAAAGGATGTACGAGTTAAGATATTGGATTTGATCTAAGTAGGCCAAGATTCGAGATAAGGACAGTGTCCTCCCTCTTATGGTTCCAGGAAGGTCTTAAAACCTGGCTTTGATTTCAGGTTAATGGAACAATGTATTACTATATAAGCCCGTCTGTGGATAATCCATCCTTCAAATTTTTCATATGTTTTAATTTTCATGATTGGCTTATAAAAGGATGGCTAATTTTTATGGTATTTTCTGGACTCTTTTCAGTCTCGGTTCAGGCCCGGTCATGGGATGGAGACAGAGATGATCTCTGGTGAGAGCGGGTTGGAGGTAGTGTTTCCATCCTATCCCTCCTTGACCTCTTGGCAGCTTTCGATACCGTCGACCATGGTATCCTGTTGGGTCAGCTGTGGGGGCTGGGGCTGGGCGGTGCAGTTTTGCACTGGTTCAGTTCCTTTCTCTGTGGCCAGTCCCAATCGGTGCTGATAGGGAGGGAGAGGTCCAGCCCTCGGCCATTACTTTGTGGTGTGCCATAGGGCTCGGTGCTTTCTCTCCACCTTTTTAACATCTACATGAAACCGCTGGGTGAGATAATTCATCACCATGGGATGAGGGATCATCAGTATGCTGATGATACCCAGATTTACATCTCCTTCCCGGGTGACCCAAGTGATGTTGTCCTGGCCCTGACTCGGTGCCTGGAGGCTGTTCAGGGCTGGATGGGGAACAACAGACTTCGGTTGAACCCTGGCA
>JANHZU010001802.1:0-25012 GCA_032468055.1 Acrochordus granulatus
TGTTGTTGTTCAGTCGCGCAGTCGTGTCCGACTCTTCGCGACCCCATGGACTATATTACGCCAGGCCCCCCTGTCTTAATACTACCAAAGTATTCAATATTTTAATCTTAAAAGATAGGGAATAAATATATTAAAAATGAATGGGAACCTATAGATAGGATCTTAATTGCAGAAGAAGTTACAGAACTGATTGATTCTTTCAAAATCCAATGTTGGGATACTTTTGTCAGGCTCTTTGTTGTCCATTATTTCATATGCAACATTTTCAGCCACACTTGAAGATGGTTATTCATAAAACCATTTGATATAGACACATTATATCTCATATTTATCTATTGGTTGTATTTGCCTTTCCATCAGGAGCTCAAAGTGACATTCATAGTACTTCCCAACTAATAAAGGAATTAGATGTAACTCTTTTACAATGCTTTTCAAGGAAAATGTTAAAAGTGCAGACAACAGAATATCTACAAGCACACAGTTTTGAACATAAACTTGATTACTGTTGTAACTTGCCAAGGTTTGAGATTTTTTAAATAAACTACAAAGATCATGATTCTGTTCGTATTTGCTGCTTTGCTATATATCAAAGGAATGTTGGAAGGTATTGAGAATATTACAGTCTCCTTACATTAGGATTTCATTTTCTCTTTAATCTTTTAATACTTCACCTGCCTTCTTTTTTTCCTAAATAACAATGAAGTTCTTTATTCAAACTGCTTTTTCTATCTGATCTGCCTTCTACATTGCAATGAGATTATTATGCACTTTCTTTTAAGACCTAGTATATAGCTTGACTGAGACTAAGCATGTTTCTATGGAAGCTGTTAATTGGAGGGAGGGGGCTAAAGCAGAATCCCACCCTCTTTTTGGTTTTGTAACCTAAGAAGCACGCTTTCTAAAATTGTAAGTACATGGAAGGAAATCTATGTGGGGGGCATAATTATTGTTCTGAGGATTTTCCCAGAGAAGATGATAAGCCATGTTAAGGTTTTTTACTCAACCTGTCATTTGATGCATATGTTCAGTTCTATCACCCTGATACCTTCTAGATACATTATGTATCTACCCCATAATCCTATGCTAGAATGGACCTATGATTATGCTTACTGAAAATTGTGGGAGTTGAAGCCCAACTTATCTGGAGAGGAAAAATTTTTGGGAAAGCTGTGTACCCTTTTGAGGGAAAGTTGCCTTAGGCCTTGAAATAGTATGTTGAAGAAGTAGAGAAGCCATGGACGAAAAACAGATTTTATTTAAATTAATTTTAAATTAGTTCAATGCATTTTAATAGGATTACTCCCCTTGTTTCCTTCTGTCATGTTGAAAATATAATTCAACAGCAACTTCTGGTAGAGCTGTGGGGTCCATAGCCCCTACTTTGGAAGGCACAGTGGCAGCCTTGGAAGGTTCATTTCTGCTCTGAAACTATGATTGGAAGGTGAGATTAGAAATATTTGCTATATGGCATTAGAAGATTCCTGTTTGCATTTTTGTTCATAGAGGAGAAAGCTAAAAGACAAAAATCTTTTCACAACTTGAGGATTGTTTTTTTCTGTTGCCTGCATTTAGTCCCCATAATTGAACTTAGAAAACCGATCTCTGCCTAGGGATATAAAAAGGCTACAAAAAGGCTTTTAATGTTTACAGACATTTATTCTGCTTTGATGTGTTTTAGTAAACCATTACAAGACTTTCAAAACTAACAGTTTAAAATATAAAACAAAAATACTGGGAGCCACTCTGAATGTAAAGGAAATGGAGATACATAAATCACTGAATGAATGAATGAGGTCTGTGGAATTCATATGCAAAGCCCATAAGGATCAGAATGAGCTTTGATTTGCTTGCTCCTAATCTCAAATAATATGTTGGGATTCTGTGTTAGTTATTCTGTAAAATATTTGAAAGAGATAATGTTGAGAACATGAATGGTGGTGGCCTATGATGGAGACACCATTTCAGTTTCTATCAGGGCATCTTCCAACAGCAACAGAGAAAAAGACTAGTCTTTTTAATCTTCAAAGGTTCATACTGTAGTACATTTGTTAATCTTTAAGGAGGAGCAAGATTCTGATCATTGTTATATTTGAAAAGCTGGTTGTATAATAGACATTGTGAATATACTAGCACCATTGTGCAGTTTCAAACAAAAGGTGCTTGTGTTGGAGGTATCAGTTCAATATCTAACATACTGATGTGAGTGTAGACCAAAGGTTAATTGCCTGCATAGACAGTAAAGTCCAAAACACAAGTTAATTGTGGGACTTTCCTTCTAACTATGGTAGAAGAGATGAATCTCCTCCTTTAACTGTTGCTATTTACTTTTAATTTCTTGACTGGTAGTGTTCTATCAAATCAGTGTTGACTCTTAGAGACCAAGTAAGATAGATTTAATTTCTTACTTTATGGTAAATCATATGTGAAGCTTTTTAAAATTTTCTCAGATATTAGTAAATTGGTAGATTAAATATTTAACTGTATATAGCAATTGAAGGAAACTTTTGTGATGTTCTCGTTCAGGTTCATGATAACACCTAGCCAAACTCCATCAATCTTGAAAAGCTACACAAGGTTAGACGTAATTAGTCCTTGAAGCTGTCAGGAAATCCCTAGGCTAAAAGCTAGACCGGGAAATGGAAAAAAAAATCTCTGAAAAGCAGTGAAGATCACTTCAATATTGCCATGAAAACCACACAGATACGTTCATGAAATCATCAGGAGCTAGCTTAACTCTGAAAAGACCTGTATATAGACTTGAAGAATTAACTAATTTAGTTTGATCATTATGGCTATGCAGTGCTTTTGACTTGAAGACAAAAGACATGATTCAGAGCATACAGGGTTATGAATATAGCATCTATTTGCAATTCCTAAAATAATTTCCCAGAATTGCTCAGCAGCTACGATGACTAGTCATGCAGTTTCCAGAAAAAGCATAGCTGTTTATCTTTTTTCAAAAATATCTACAGAATAGCAAACTAGAAAATGCTTATTTTTTTGTTAAGATGTTATTTCATAAAAAAATCCCCTTTTCTAGTAGACCATGCATACTGCTATAATATATTAAACTTTTTGGTTGATTAATATAAATTCATGTTCCATCTCTTATGGGTGTAGTTGGTAGCACTTTTGTAACTAAGCATAGTATGCAAACCATTAAGTGATCACCATTTTCTATTAGCCAGAGTTTGAAACTCATAATTGTAGTTTAACATTCCAGTTAACTAGAAACAGCACCATTCTGCACATTATAGAAGAGTCACTGATTGTTATTCAGACCATGGAGTAGAATGAGGATAAAGAGTTATTGCATGCATTAGCTAGAATAACCTATCAAACATTCCCCATGTATGATCTGGATGCAGACTGAAAACTGGTAAGCAATTAAGGTATTTGCTTATATTCTTTCTGAATGCTAATTTGGTTCCCCTTCCTTTTCCTTCTTGTTCCACCTGGACTATTACAGATCCTTTCACGTCCACTCCTGATGCTGTTGATGATGCCATTCCAAACTTAAATCCTTTCCTCACAAAATCTAGTGATCACCTCTCTGTCTCCTCTGATGTACTTCCTTCTTTCACTTCTAGGACACCAACTCATGAGATGTTTGTTGGTAAAGTACTGGCTGGCTAGCTGGCTTTTCTTTTCTCTGATGTGACTAGTCTTAGTCAATCTTAGACAAATCTGAGATCTCTCAATAGGAGAAAAAAGAGACAATTCCTGATACCTTAGTATCTGCTAATGATTTCATTTAACTATGGGTAGTCCTTGACCTAGGACCACAATTGGGACCAGAATTTCAGTCATTAAGTAATGTGGTCATTAAGCAAGTCATCATGTGCCCACACTCAATTTTATAACCATTTTTACAAGGGTTAAGCAAATCATATGGTTGTTAAGTGAATCACAAGGTTGTTAAATGAATCCAGCTTCCCCAATTGACTGCTTGTTGGAAGCTGGCTGGAAAGGCCATAAACTATGATTATATGATCTCAAAATTCTGCAGCCATTGTAAATGCAACCCAGTTGCCAAACACTCGAGTTGTAATCACATAACTATAGTGGTGGTGTGACATCATAACTTCGAGGACTGATTGTAAGTCACTTTTCCAAGGTTGTCATAACTTTGAACTGTCATTAATAAACAATCATAAATCAAGGACTACCTATATGACCAAATTTTAAAGGTGGGTGATTGATGTGTGTATGTGTAGTTTTATATTAGATTATTTTTCCTTTACCTGTCTTGTCTTCTTTCTCTTTGACTCAGTTTTAAGTTTTTCATTGATTTCCCCCTGGAAGTAACCAGCTTTGCTTCATCAACCATTAATACTACAGTGGCAGACACCTAAATGGTCCCACCATGACATGTACAGTCATCTGTACAAGTTCATATCTGTTCATATATAAATTTGTATGGGTGCCCTTAATCTTTTTGTGGCTTTGGTTAACAAATTAAGGAAGGTGCAGTGCTATCTGATCTGAGAAATGTAACCGCCAAATCTTTTGTGGCAAAATCTTCTCTGGCTTTTGATTTAACTTTTCTGGTTGTTTACATAGCTTCAACCTTTTTATTGAATTAAACCCCCTTGGGACACCCAAATAATCATCCACTAACCCTCCCACTTGTTTCTTTTGAGGTATAAAATGTGACATTTAATATTCCTTCTTGCCTTTGGATACACTAAAACCTTTACTTTCAAGAAACTCCCAAGTTGTCTCTATATTAAAAATCATGTAGTTATAGTCTTAATTTAGTGTCTGAATGTTTAGTTAACCATACAATAGGGTCCACTATTTTATTTTCTTTTTCCATAACATTCCTTCTTTATTCTTCTGCTTCATGTGCTTTTATCAGATTCTTTTTGTGGCCCACAAGCTTATCCTAATGCTTCCCATTTCTGCAGTGAACCCTCAACCGTAGCTGGTCTATTTGGAGGTAGGTAAAAGATTTTAGAGTACAGGAGTTTTGTTCCTTATGTAGACAGATGTATATAGCCTTGTCATTTTCAAAAGTCCCTAAATTTTTAATCCTTCAGGTGAATGAATAATGAGTTCTAGTCCCACCTTAGGCACAAAGCCAGCTAGGTGACCTTGAGCCAGTCATTCTTTCTCAGCCCTAGGAAACAGGTAATGGCAAACTACTTCTGAAATCTTGCCAAGAAAACTGCTGGAATTAGTCCAGGCACTCTCCAGGAGTTAATACTAACTAAAATTCGGCAAAACAAAGGGAGGAAGGGTTGATGTTGTTTAAACATTAAAGGAGTTCTTAGTTTTTCTTACTCTTTTTTTAAAGCAATATGTTTTTGCCTGAAATATTGTAAATACTGACTTGGCCTATTAGTTTCTGTTCGTATTTTATCACAGATGATAATTTGTCTTCTTGTGATGGTCTTCCTAAGTAATCCCACTGCCTTTTAAAATTTTACTTATTTTATTAGCTTGAGATAAAACTTCAAATTGTATAAAAAGACTTTCTCGTAGGTGTTTTCTTAAAAGGGATATAAAAATTGACATGCAATTGATACCAGTCTTGGCTGTACAGCAGTTTCAAAATTGAGCATGTAGGAAACAGTCTGCATTATTTAAGTAATTCTACCCATGTTAGGGAAAAGTCCAGTTTTTCTAGATTTATTTATTTCTTAAATTTGTATGCTGCCGAACTCAAACTCTTGGCGGCTCACAGTAAAAACAATGACAGAAACTACTTAATACAATAGCATTATCCCATTTGGAGTAGATGTTATGTTTTGAATTGTTTCCAGCACTATGATAATGTAACATAGGAATCATATAGTTTTGTGTAAAAGTATTTGTCCCCTTTGGATTTTTGGAGTATTTGCAAATCTAAATCTCATAAAAACATAAAAGGACCTAAAAATGAGCAGTCCATGCTAGGTAAACTCTCAGCTAAGGACTTGAAATAATTTGTCATGCAGGAACAGATCAGAATTATAATACAACCCATCAAACATTAATCAGCAATTACAGGAAATATTTGGTTGCAATTACTATAGCTAGAGATGGTGAATAGCCCGAGTTTCCAAATCTAAAGGGGTGATTACTTTTTCACAGTGGCCTACAACATGATGAAGTAGCACCCAACAATGATGTTACATGTTCTGTTGAATTTCCTTTATGTATTTGTAATACAAATATTAGCATTACATTCTAGAGAAAAGACATGCAAAAATTTAGAATATACAAAAGGGGGCAAATATTTTTCATAGAACTTAGGAACATAAGAGCTACTTTAATCAGATTGTCATCATAGACTTGCTGGAAACTCCCTTCCTTGTTTGGTTTATAGAACTTTATAATAGTCAACATCCTTTTATAGTAGTTACTATTGTTCTTTTTTTTTGTTTCTGACCAATAGCAAATAAACTGTGTCTTGGTAACTGAATGTCTGGAAGTATTAATTTTTATAATGGTCATAAACTGGCATAATGGGATGGGATACAATCATTCATGATAGATATAAAAAATAAAAATCTGAAAGGAATTATAAAATGTAAAAATACATAAAAGGTACGATAGACAGACAGGCAGGCACATTAGTGTGCACATACACAATATAAAAGACATAAAAGTAAAAAAATGGTTGGGAACACTAGTTGGGTATAGGGGAACCTAAAGAGTTAGTATGTGTAAATCTGTTAGTTTTAAAGCATCCTAACATGGCATACTAGGTGCCCACTGACTTTAGTTTATAATGTTGAGCTCTAAGCACAAGCCAGAAGTCATCTGAATTTTATGCAATGCCATCCAGAATCTGATAATATTGTATGTTATACCAGGGCTAGCATCTGAAAGCAAAATTTTCCTGTGCGCCCTGGGTATTTATACAGTAGTAGTATGATGAAACTAGCATAAATGTCTATGCAGTAGTATAGCCACCAGAAAAACTCTTGATTCTACATGTTCAGTATTACAGAGGCAATGACTCTTCAAATAGGGGGTCATCCTGCATTAGCCTTCTAGGGCAGCTGAAAAGAGGATTTGACACTGTGTCAGAATAAAGGCCCTTCTGTGTTTAGGAAATTCCAGTTTAGTTAGATAGATCATGCCAGAGGTAGAAGACCTGTTGGGTTCACTGGTAAGAAAATTCAGCGTCCAAGTTCGGTTTGACTGGTGCTCTATATCTGTTACACACTGTTTAATGAGTGCTTTTGCCTGATCGTACTTCTTGCGGAGTAGAAGATCTGGAAAGAAGACCAAGGATGAGATTGCTACTTCTTGTTTCCATGTGGACTTGGGAATCATCTCTCATAGTTTTAGTGGGATATCTCCAGTTGTAAGATGGCATAAAAAACTCAGCAACTTGAAGGATTTCAATGACTGTGAATAGAACAGAAAAAAAAAGGAGAATTTTTTTCAACAGAGGCAAACTTGTAAAAGTAATTGAAACTAAATTAGTTAACTGATTAATGAAATATTCAGAAAAAAAATCTGATTTTTATTTTTCTCTGAAATAAGATTTCATATAATTTATGGAAATCAGATTTCAATTTTATCCTATATAGAAATGAATGTTCAGATTGTGTCCCTCCCAACTTTCTGTTTTTTTCCCTTGAAAGTTAGTGCCTTTTGCACCTGTAACATAGTAGAAGATCCAGTCTATTATACTTTCTTTATTTTTCAACAAAGTTGACATTTTTCTTCTGGTTTCAGTATTCACTTTTTGCTTACATGATTTTTCTAAAAATAAAAAGCTGCACTGTTTGAGTTCAGAAGTCTGTAGTTCCATTTATGATGAACATTAAAACATTTTAAAAGAAAATTGAATCAATAAATTCATAAACAAACTGAACTTTTGGATTTTGTACAAACATGTTTGTATCCCATTGTGTGTGTGTGTCTCTCTGTGTATATATGAAGTGGTGTTGTCTTAGATTTATAACAAAATTTCATATCTGGAAAGATACTAAAGAATAAATAATGCAGTTACTATGCCTCCAATATTTCTAGGTTCTTTCTTGTTTTACTTTATTCCTTTTGCTTCAAAAATTAAAAATAAGATTATGGGACAGAATCTGTTTTTGTGAAGTTCTTCTATCCTTTTTGCTATGCTTTTATCTGATGACTTCAGATTTCAGATCAAACATTTGACTTAACATTTTGACACTCCATAGCATACTATTATGACATAACTATATATTTATTTATATTTATTTTTATAAGTAAATTATAAAATTTATTTATAAAGATTTATAAATAAATCTCATTTTCTAACAAAAAAAGTGTCACCTTTTCAGATTTTTTCAGATAAAATGTTCACTCTGTAATTATTTTAGTTCTCTTGTATGCCATTTCCAGTTCTACAAAAATAATAATTTTGAGGGGCTAAGCAGTTACACATACAATATAAGCTGTATGTCTATGGATGTATATACAAGCTATTGATGTGTTTACAAACTGGAATTGTATTTATTTTTTATTCTTTGCTATTCCTAATACACATTGTCACCACTACATTAGACCAGTCTAATTAATGAATTTGCTTGGAGCTCTCTTTATGTTAAAGCTTTACCAACATTGTATTTGCAACAAAAGGAAATTAAATTGCATGGCATTGTATATTTATTGTAGCATTCTCAGCAAACAGCTAGCACTTGTATTTCACATTATGGTCCCTTCCTGATTTAATCCTGGTGCTGTAATATCAATAGATTTGTCATAACAATGGATAGCATCGTTATTTTTTAAAAATAGTGCTTGCTCCCACCCCCTCGTTGTTGTTGCAAGAAGTTTAATAATTATGCTAAATGCTGAAATTATTTAGCATTTGTTTTATACATTCTCCAGAGTCATTTATGTATGAGATGGATGGCTATATAAATTAGATAGACAGACAGATTAGAGTTATTCATAACCTCAGGACATCTTGTTTAGGGAATATGTGTCAAATAAATGATGTATTCATGCTAAACATTTCTGGATACGAAAAATGGCCTATGCAGTACTTCTGTTCCCTTTTGCTGTCATGCAGAAACTGAATAGCTATGTGTTATGGATATTTTAATTTGTATTCCTGAAATAGACAGATTGTTAACTCACTGTAGCCTTTTGAATTGCTTTCAATTCCATGATTTTCTGAAGATTCCACTGTTTGAATCAAGGAGCTTTCCTCCAGTTCCTGATTTGTCATCCAGCATTTGAATTGTCATGATCATCACAATAAATTATGGCTATATTTCTTGTATGAAAATTGAGACTTTATATATTACATATAAATAAGTTTTGTTTCCCCCATTTTTGTTGGTAGGGTTCACATCATCTTCTGTTACTCCTTCGCAGCCATCAGCAGGCCTTAATGTTGACTTTGAATCTGTGTTTGGAAACAAAAGTTTAAATGTACCAGTGGATTCTGGTGGTAAGTCTCTTAACTAGCCTATATTTAATTCTCTTCAGAGAATAAAGAATGATGAGACACAACCATGTAGATATCTGGATTTTCCTAAAAGGAGTCTCTGGAAATGTTGTGTCTCCCAAAGATAAACAGATTCAGTTTCATTTCATCAAATATATGAACTTTTTTACCCCCAGTGAAGTTATTTTTGTTGTTCACAAATAACTCTGAAAGAGTCTGTAAAATATAATTTGCCTTTTTGGTTGTAAGATTAATTTTACTACTGTTTCGGTTAGGATCCCAGAATTAGTAGAATTGTCAATTTATAGAAGAAAGCTGACAGTATTTTAGTTAATTCTTCTTTGAAGTATAGAAGACAATTCCTACTCAAGTATTTTTAGCTTCATTATGCTAAGATTTTAAAATAAAGATTTGTTGAAATTTGATATAATTGAAAAGTTTTGTTACATTTAATGTGTTTTGTTTAAGGCTTTGATGAATTAGGTGGACTCCTAAAACCAACAGTGGCTTCTCAGAACCAGAGTCTCCCAACTTCCAAAGCACCACCCAATAAGTTAGTACTAGATGACTTGGATTCATCTCTAGCCAACCTTGTAGGCAGTAAGTATTAGTACAGGACTTGTGTAAAATTAAAATTCAAAGGAAATTAATTTCTTCTAATGATTTTCTTGTTTTGTAATAGATTTGGGCATTGGAAACGGGACAGCTAAAAAGTAAGCTTTTTAATAGTTTTTATCTTCTAAAATATGTTCACTGCATTTTATATAACTTATCTGATTGATTTCTTAATGGTACTAATAAGAATAATACTGCTCTACTCCAGGAACAGCAATTATCTTAGATTGGGAGACTGTGATTGACTGACTAATATTCAGAATCTTCCATCTACCCAATAATATCATCCACCACAAAATAACAGCTTTTCAGACTCTGAATGTTACCTAGGATTCCACACTCAGGATTTCACAGTCATCCGTGCTTTCCTGTGCATGAGATAACAATGACTGCACTACAGTGTTTGATAGTTTTTTCCAAGATGAGGAATGTAAAGATAGAGAATGAGATATATTATACTTTTGGGGGGGAGGTTAAAATAAGTGAAAGGAAAAAGTTTTGTAAGTTTTAATACTCTGAACATTTATTTACAGTGATGTAAACTGGACTCAGCCAGGAGAAAAGAAACTCACAGGAGGTTCCAACTGGCAGCCCAAAATTGCACCTACAACTGCATGGAATGCCCCAACAATGGTAAGCAGTTGTCATAGATGGTGTTTATAAATCCAGCAGCTTAAATTGTATTGTGAAAATATAAGATGTCATCAAGAATGGTATGTACTATAGAAAACCTGGAAATTTCAAGTTATTAATGTTTTCTTTTGAGTTGGATCACATAGACTTCACAGTGGCTAATAAATACCCAATATGGGGTTAAAATCAGCAGCAGTTTTAAAAGGCACACACCATTCATTGTGTATCTTTTTTTAAGAAGATATTTCTCTTGTCTTTCCTCATGGGAAGTCAACAGGAAGGTCACAAATTACAATCACATAATCATGGGATGCTGTGACAGAAAACAGCCAGTTTCCAAGGACTGGTTTATAGTCACATAACCACAGCTGGAATTTTGAGGATTAGTCATAAGTGCTCAGTGCTGTTGTAAGTTCAAACAATTGCTGAATGAGTGGTCGTTAAATGAGGACCACCTATACTTGTATTCTCAAGGCAGTTTTTGTTCCAAGAATGAGATATAGTAGCTAATGAATAGAACAGAAAAAGAGGAGAAACAAAACGAGACTTCAGAAAATTCAGAAAATCATGAAGTAACTGTAAGAGCATACAGTTAGTATACTTTAAATAGAAATGTAAAGGCTAAATTAAAAAGCCTTCCAGGCATGTTTTGCTAACATGTGAGACTGATGGTTGGGGAAGACCTCCTTCTGGAATCTACCTGTTCCCCTTGTCCTCTCCAGCCTTTGATCAAGAAATATTTCTGAACCATTTCAGGGGCATTTGAAGAGAAAATGGGCTGTAGAAACAGTTGTGATGACCCCTTCCAATTTCACTTTGCCAAGGATCCAGTTCTTGTAAGACTAACACAACAGAGGCATCCTTGTGACTTTTGCAATTTCTCGCTCTGCCCTTATTTTTCATAGATGAAGACTGAAGCTTCCGAATAAATTGTACAATAACTTGAAATTTAAAACCCAGTCTTTTTTTAAAAAAAAAGCAGTACTCCTATAGACCACAAATGTGGGAATGGCAAGTTAGAAATAAGTTTGTAGGGAGCGTGGGAATAATCTGGAGAGGTTTAGGCTTTGTGTCATAGCATATGAGGGGCACGGTAGCCTAGCAGTTAAGATGCTGGCTTGTCAGCTGGAAGGTCAGCAGACTGAATTCGAGACCCAGGCCCCCATAATGGGGTGAGCTCCCGTTATTTGCCCCAGCTCCTGCCAACCTAGCAGTTCAAAAGCATGTAAAAATGCAAGTAGATAAATAGATACCACTTAAATTGGTGGGAAGGTAAATGGGTGTTCCATATAATCATGCCAGCTACATGACCATGGACAGCACTGGCTCTTTGACTATGAAACGGAGATGAGCACTGCCTCCTCGAATGGAACATGATGAAAGGGAAACCTTCACCTTTTACCATCGCATATGCAAAGTTTTAAGTTTCTAAATCACTTTCATGATCTACTGTGATAGGAAAAAGTAATATTCTGCTTTAATCTTCTACTTTAACACTATGTTGTTTCATTTTCTTGTCAATGTTTTGTCTTAAATTAGTGGAGTCCAGTATGTCTGAAATACATATACTGTAGTGTGACAAACTTGCCCACAGTAAATTATATGTTTTGTCAGACTTATCAATATTGTTAATTTCTTTTTTGCTAAATGTCTTATTGGGTTACAAGAATTTGTCATCAGGGTTGTTCAGCATATATGTAGCCAAAATGCTTTGTGTATATTCTGTTGTGTAAGTATTCATTTCTAATCCAGTGTTATTGCATTATGTAATTGTTCTTCCGGGGAAAAACAGAATGGCATGCATTTTCCACAATACGTAAGTGAACAAAACCTGCAGCCTTCTCTTTCAATCAGATTGGCATGCTGATATTAACCACAACAGCAGAATCTCATAATCCTGCTCCTCCACACTTCTGTTATGATCTTTGGGCATGATAGAAATCTTGAGCAGCTTCTAACATATCCAGATCGTAAGGGTGCCCTTTTGAAGCCAAGGATGGCATGGAAAAAATATTTAGAATTATTTTCTTGCTTTAACTCTGTCGTTTGCTGCCAGTTAGCTTGTGTGTTGTGTCTGCATTGCCTCTTTAAATGCATTTGAAGTTGAATAAATTAAATGAAAAAGGCATTTGTGCATACAAATAATTGCATGAAATCTTACAAGCTTCTTATCACTCTCCACTTATCATCGACTTGATTTCAAAGAGGGAGAGACCAATATGTTCCAAAACACTGAATAGAGTGAAATTTCTCATGTTGATTAAAAAAAGTCTGAACTGTTAGTGCTATTTTATTCCACTCAAAAATGAACATTAATAATTGTTAAAAGAAAAAAATCCACAAATGGCCTATTTGTTCATAAATATTGCTAAGAGCTAAAGAATAAAGTCCCTGAATACTTTAGTATATTCTAAATATCTATTTTAGGTAAGTTTCTTAACTGATAATGGGAGGTTTTGTCTTTTGATCATCTTCTGGTTTACTCAGTCTGCTCTACATGTGACTATTGTGACTGAATTTTGAAATACATCAAAAATCATAGTAACTTTAATTCTTCAGCTCTTTCTTTTTGAATATCATACTTCAGTTTTGCTTTCTTTATCATTATTGGTCTTTCCCTATGATATTTTCATGGAGAAGAAAATCCTAAACCAGCTTAAACAGTTAAAAACCAAGCAAACATATGGCCATGTATATGCATATATGCAATATTTTGCTTCTTCAGATACGTTAATAGTAATCAGTGCCATTTCATTAATCATAGTAACCAATAACAAATAGGATTCCATTGTCCTGTGTAATCGTATATTAATGGTGTGGGTTTTCTTTGATATATTTTTATCTTGTTGGAAAATCCTTCTCAAGATAGTTAAATTTCTTACAAAGTTTTGGTATGACATGTACCTCTGTTCCTCCTGTAGATTCAGAAAGCTTTGTGTAGCAGAATGATTTAGTGACTAGTGCACATGTATTTTTCTGTTTGCCATTTTTGGAGCAATTGGCCTATTTCTAAGATGTTTGCAATAAAGTTCATTAAAGCCAGCATTTCTAATAATTGACCAAAAATTGCAATTGGAGTTATAAATTATTATGTTTCACTGATCAGAAGAGGAGGAGATGTATGTTATTAATTTAAGTAGAGTTGCATGCAAGGAGAAATATACAAGTGTCAAGGATTTGACTATGGAGAATTTTCTGTTATCTGGGACTTTGGGTTGAAAATCCTTCTACTTTTGATGTATTATGAAACTTTGTTTTAATGAACCATGAAAGAGGAAGGGAATGTACATTATTCCTGAATGTCAATAAATATAAAAGCATGTTGCTGCAGCAAATGACATGAAGAGGCAAATATAATACAGATTATAGCCAATGACACAAAATTAATATAAAATGAACAACTCAGGCCTAAGCCATGTAGTTTAAAATGCTAAAAAAAAATCAAAACATACATCTTATAAAATGCCTTGTCAGTATTAACTGGCATTTTGACATGGAGAAAAATACTCAGAAATGTATGTATGCAGGAGTATAGCTTTATGCAATGACTAGGATACTCCTGGTAATTCATCTAGTATTTGTCTAAAGTCCATTAAATTGGGGCCTTCCTTTCATGCAGGTTCAAGAATTTGTTGAGCAATTGTTATTGGTTTGGTGAATCTCCTAGCTGAAATTTAATCATTTAAGGTAGTAAGTTAGAATTACCAACTATGTGGAGAGCCCCCTATATTGACCTGGATCAGCTTTAATTTCTGATCTCATATATCTGCAACTGTACTTTTGGTGCTTAAAAAGAGCAGTAGTCCCAAACTGCTTATTCAAATCAGTTATTGACCATTCTAGTATTTTAATTCTAATTACTTAGTTGCCATTTGGGATCAACTGGTAGTTAATATCATATCAGAGTAATTGTCAGTTATATAATTCATTAATTTGCTGATTAACAATGCTTTTATCTTGCCCCAGTTAA
This sequence comes from Acrochordus granulatus, assembly GCA_032468055.1. Classification (NCBI taxonomy): domain Eukaryota; kingdom Metazoa; phylum Chordata; class Lepidosauria; order Squamata; family Acrochordidae; genus Acrochordus; species Acrochordus granulatus. The sequence continues at coordinate 14,595 of JANHZU010001802.1, forward strand.
GAGACCTTGGGGACAGCAAATTCCCCAAAGAAATATCAGAAAAATAGATATCAATTGTCTCTTTGTCAAGGTACAAAATAATTCTTTCTTCTTGGGGATTTATTTGTTACTTCATTCATTCATCAAATTTATATGGCACCTAGCTCACAAACAAGTGATTCTGGGTGTTATACAACAAGGCTAAACAACTATTAAGATACATAGAACATTTAAATAAAATAGAATATTATTAAAAACTATTAAAACACAAGGCTAAAAAGAGAACAAAGTAATGCTATGCTTTTCCCATTAGGCACCACCTGTCATGGCCTATCCTGCTACCACACCAACAGGAATGATGGGATATGGAATGGTCAGTAAATATTTGTATTTTAAGTCCTTCAGGAGTATTAATTTGTAAGCATCCCCCTGTGTGTGTGTTCATTGTGCTTGCTTGTGTATTTATGGGAGAAGACTGTTCTGTGACAGGTTGCCATATACCCAATGGGCAAAAGGAATCTGTTTCATTTTTTTCCCTGGTTTGTGATCTGAGTTTGCTAGGAAAATCACTTACAGTCAACTACTTTGAGCATGTTATGGTGAAAAAGTGAGAGACGAATTGTAACCATGAAGAAATAATAGAATCTTTTGCTTCCACTTTCTCCATACCTTCCGGATATATTCCAAAATTTGTACAAATGTACTGTTAAAATTAGAGTTAATTTAAGATAGTGGGTAATATAAGAAACATTCAAATCAGGCTCAACTATTACAACTGAAATGGAAGAGTTGCTTTTTGAAAAAGAATATCTTAAAATGATGCTAAAACAAATACAGTGTAAGAATTTTACATATATCCTGTGGTCTCGAACTCTTTTTGCCTCTAATTATTTGGAAACAAAAGCAGATTTTCCCTGGCCATTTCCTTAGAGAGGTATATTTTATTTTATTTAGGTTGTATAGGGAAACATCATTCTCACAAAAATAGCAGCAAAGTGTTTCCAAGAATTTCTTTCTGTGTCTCTGAAATTGTTCATAGATTATCCTTGACAGCATACTCTAATGCTGGGCATTTCATCATTTTAATTTATGTAATTACATTCATGACATAATTCTGTGCTATTCTGGATTTCTAGCCATCCCAAATGGGAGGAGTACCAGTAATGACACAACCAACTTTAATATACAGCCAACCTGTCATGAGACCTGCAAATCCATTTGGTCCTATCTCAGGAGCACAGGTGAGTTTTGATCTGTATTCTGAAGCCTTTAAGGTATAAGCTGTTGAGAAAGATGGAGTCAGGTGAATATTCTTCACTGTTAGTGGCAAGCAGACATACCTGATTCTGATGTTAAACTAGTTTTACATCAAAGGAAGCTTTCATTCTGAACCAGAAATAATAGTCCAGATGGATCTGAAGAAAGCCAGAAAACCCCAAATGACTGAAATAAAAGGAGTTCAAAAAAAGTTTTGCTAAAATAAGTTTTATGACGACCGTCAAATTACTGGGCAAGTTTTAGTGAATCTGGTGTTGGAAAGACAGAATAATTGCACAAATAGAACCCAAGTATTTCATAAATGAAGTCATAAAATAGCATTTTCTCTTATGTCAGAGAAATTGAAATTGAGGAGGTATCAGTAGGATTACTAAAATAAATAATGTGTTTTTCAAATGGAGTGTTAGAAGGAGAGCTCTATAGAAATGTGTTTCACTGTCCAGATGAAATACAAGGTTTGTATTTCTAGGGCTAAAGTATTACCTGAGTCCATGTCAACTCTCACCATACTGATGTCCTAGTTCACTTTGGATTTTATATTTATAACAAATGCAAGGAAATGTTTCATTTTTGTTCCTACCTCATATGAGAATGTAAACATTCTCCCTTGGGCACATCCTTAAATCAATATGGTACTGAATTCTCTGATGTTTTTCTGTCCACAAACTTGGTTTCGTAAGCATTCAGAAAAACATTTGGAAGGTGCCAAAAAGACCTGAAAATAATTTGTAAGATCAAAATCCTGATGCACCTTGGGAGAGCATGAGTGCATTTAGATCTTCAGAATGAAGCAGATACTGTAAAACTTTATAGTATCAAATCAAAACCAAATTATCCTTGACTATCCAAAAAAAATATTTGAGACCAGCAGTATTTTCATAGCTAGGATATTTTTGAAGGGTTCAAGTTATGAGCTATTCCTTCCCCCCTCTATGTATATTCTCATTAACCCAGGTCATGATTTATAGCAAAATTGAAAAAAAATGCAAAACTTTCTCAAAAAAGGCAACTGAACTTTTATTCTTTGATGTAATAGGAAAACGTTTTGTCTCCTATCCAGGAGACTTTCTTGCCACCTCTTTCCTTTCCACATGGAATTAAAAAGTCTCGTGGATAAGAGACAAAACATCTTATTACATTCAAAGAATAAAAATCCACTTGCCTTTTTTGAGAAAGTTTTGCATTTTTTTAATTTTGCTATATTCCTTCCCCTGTGTTCTAAATGTCATGGTGGTAAAATTTGTAACATGTGTCCTTTCTGAATGCCTGAATTGATCCTGGCTGTGTATTAGGAACTTCCTCTAGAAATCACTGTTGTTATTAGAAACACCCTTAATGGAAGCATTACCTGGGTCTGCCTTTGAATTAAACAGTTCATAATTCCTCATTGCTCTTGGCTTGGTTTTAGTTATTTCAGATATATTAGAGTTTCTTGGAAAGGGAACAAAGGTTTGTTGTGAAAGCCTGTTTGCTGGTCAGGTTTCACTTCTACTTGGCTTGCCTTAGAGTTTTGAAGAAGTTGCTCCTTTTTGGTCACCTGTTGGTGTTGGCAATGCTTTTGTTAGTTAAACTGAATGTGCAGGAGAACTTTCTATGTTATATGAACTAAATTTATTAACCCGAGTAACTGGATTGAATGAGTCCTGACTTTTACCATTTGCCATGAAATTGAAAGGGCCATTCATGGCATGTCCTTATCTCTTCCTTCATTAAACACCCACATAGTTTATTCATTCTATTCTCTTCCATATTCATCTGCTTCTCTCTAGACACACAATGCTGTTCCTGTCCTGTGAGGTCCTAACCCTTCAGACATTTTGGCATTTCAGGGAGCTTGGAAGAGATTGTAAATGTGACTGGTTTAGTAATGGCTACTGTCAGAGAGAGCTTCACCAAGGGCAGAACAGAAAATCTCTCTCTAGAACCATCACTCAGGATCTAAGAGCAGAAAAGTCAGGTAAAAGAAGCTCTTAAGAAAAGTTAGCAATAGTCTTCACTATAATGATGTATGGGTGTGAGAATTGTACACTAACTATTCTGACCTAAGAAGAATTGACACCTTTGAACTGTGGTGCCGGTGAAAATTATTTCATATACCATGGACAGCCAGAGTAACCGACAGAGAGGTACTAAATTGTATAAAACCAGACACATCACTAGAAGCCAAAATCACAAGACTATGTCTGAACTTACTTTGGCCATGTCATGTGTCCAAATTCATTGGAGAAGTCAGTGATGCTAGGAATAGATAGTGGAACAAGAAGAAAGGGCAGGCAAACAATACACTGGCTTGATAGCATTAAACATGATTCAAAAATGAACATCCAGCAGCTGAAAGAAGCTGTGTTTGACAGAGTAGCATGGAGAGCCCTTGCCTATAAAGTTGCCAAGAGTCGGACACAACTGAATGGATAAAACAAAACAACTGTTATCCCATGATAACAGCCCAGAGTCATGAATTTGAGAGAGGCATAAATCTAAATAAAAATACATCAAGGCCTGTGAAAGTTTTCAAAGTAGTTATATTGTAATAATACCACATAACTGTTGGTACTGGTATTCCTCAACTTGTGACCATAGTTTGAATCAGAATGTCTCTTGATAAGCAAGGCAGTTAGGTGAGTCACATATGATTTTATAACCTTTTTTGTCATGATTGTTAAGCGAATCATGCAGTCTTTAAGGAAATCCTGCTTTTCCCATGACTTCAATAGTCGGAAACTGACTGGGAAATGGTATTGCATGATCCTGGGATGCTGTAACTGTCATCAATCCATGCTGATTAATATGTGACCATGAGGATGCTGTGATGGTCGTAAGTGCGAGGACCTGCCATAAGTTACATTTTCAGTGCTTTTGTAACTTTAAATTTGCTAAACAAGTAGTTGTAAGTTGAGGACTACTTGTAACTGCTGCTATGTGACAAATAGACTAGCCTGTCAAAAGCGCACAAGGAAGCTGTGTCAATTACTGAACTCTAAGCAAGTGATGTTGGGTAATATAAGCTTGTTGATTCATTTTTCAAATTGCTAAGGCTGTCCAACTCCATAAAGAGTTTGGGTGGTGTAGAATATTAAAAACAAACATTATAACCAAGAGAAAAGAGCAATAACCCTCCAGACAGTAATAAAACATTATTTTTAATACAGTCTGCTACATTCCCCAGCCTGGAGCGTAGGGGAAAAGCCAGATTTCATGGCTGGCTTAAACTAGGTTGGAGTACATTGATGTGTATTTATTTCTTTGAGCAGTTTCCTCATCTGACAGAGATGATTAGATGAAAGAAATTTCATGCAGGCATTAATATTATTAAAGACAAAGGAGCAGATGCATTTAATTTTATTTAACTCCCCTAATGCAGTTGATACCCTGTGCTGGAACCAGAACATGGAAGAAATTAAAGTCCTATGGGGAAAGCAGTGTTGAACTTGGATCTGCATATTCTTTAGGCATTTGTGGGAATTTGACTGAGTACTTTTAATAGTAGAATTCTGCTCTACCTTCCCACGTTCAGTGTTACAGGACTATGGTGCATACATGTGACTAAAACATTTACTTTGAAGAGATGCCAGTATGGGACTGCTGGTTGGAAGACAGTTTCCATGGGTAAGAAGACTTAGTTAGGCTTAAAGTGTCTTGGACCCACTTGTAAATTGATGCTATATTCTAAATTTTCCACCTTTCTCCATAGTCTAAATTATGTGGCTATTTTTAGCAGAAAGCAAATTCTGTCATGACAGTTAACATGGAATAGACAGCCATTTTCACATTTAATAAGAATATATGTTGTCAGTATTTATTCATTTATTTAATGGTTTTGAACAGGATTTTAACAAGGGGAATTAATTTATTTGTTTACTTATTTATGGTTTTAAACAGGATTTAAACAAGAGGAATTATCTTAAAAAGGCCCCAAACAGTAACAGGAAGGAAGAATTTCCTCCCCTCCACCTAAATTGTGCAGCCAATCCATAATATGTTTTTTGAGAAATACAGAGATGCCTGATTCTCCAGTTGTGTTAACTGGGGTAAACTTCACATTGTCACTGTCTCAGATGGAACATATTTGAATAAGCACGTAGATTTAGGCATGTAGAAATGCCAAATCTGGAAATAAAGGTTTTATTTTTATTGCCATAAGGTTCAGGAATGGTAGTAAAACCAATAGGATTGTTTATCGATTAGCCTAGCATTGTCTACTCTTGGGTAAAAGCCTAAGGCTCCAGGCTGTATGGGTCTCATAACATCCCTTTTTGTGGTCTTGGAACTCTTTTTGACAAAGTTTATTCAGAACTGATGAAAATTATAGTATAATTATTGTATAGCAAACAAATTAAATACATAAATAAATAAGCATACCACAGTGCCTTTTCCCAAGAGAGTATGGATAGTTCTCAATTTATGACTGGTCCTTTAGTGATCATTCAAAGTTATGATGAGCTCCTTGGAGGTACCCAGATTTGAAGTTCTGATACCCCCCCCGACCCATTACATGATCTTTGAGCACTCAGCAACCAGCCCACATTTACGGCCATTTGCAGCATCTTGTGTTTTGCAACAGTTTTGTTGAAAACTAGCATTTACTTCCAGCTTTACGACTGCAGCATTTACTTAACAGCCACTGCAAATGAGATCATAAAGTTAAGTTGGTCACATGGGTGACCCAACAGGACTTACGACTGTAAAGGAAGGCTCCATTATAGTCGTAACTCAAGGACTACCTGTAATGTAGAGAAGGAACCCTTAGTGTATCTTCTGGCAATGAAAATACTGTCCATCCCAGTCCATTCTGTCTGGCAGCAAACCTCTAGGGCAATTTGTTTCTTTTAGCATGACTTGCCAAATACTGAATGTGGAAACTATCTGAATGTAAAGGAGGCACTCTGCCATTTTGCTGTAACTCGTGCTCCATTTTTCAATTTTTTCTATATCCTTCCTTTCAGAATTGGGATCCTCTTTTTTATTTTCCCTTCCTTGTACAAAAGCATGAATGGGCCGAATAGTTTAGGCTATGGAGAAAAGTGGGAAGTGATACGCTGATACGCTGTCTCTGCCGGGGCCGGCGGAGGAGGCCTGCTGCGGACCCCATCAGTCAAGGAGTTCCGGCTGGCGGGGTCTAGGAGAAGAGCCTTTGCCGCCATGGCCCCCATCCCGTGGAACGACGTGCCCCCTGAGATAAGGTCTGCCCCACCCTTGGGGCCTTCCGGAAGGGTCTGAAGGACTGGCTCTGCCAGCCAGCCTGGGCCCCCATGTGGGTATGTCAGCATGGAAGTGACTGTGGGTTAAGCTAGTCACCCCTTCCGCCACCGATTCCCTGCCCTTCCCATTCTGCCTGTGTCATTGCGATGATTTTTATCATGGGTTTTTATCTGTTACATTTACATGCTTTTTAGTTTGTATTGTGAGCTGCCGAGAGTCGTTTTTGAATTTGGCAGCATATAAATTTGATAAATTTAAGTAGAGAAAGTTACCCGCCAGGTGTAAAGAAGTCTCAGTGTAAAATGAAAAAAAGCAGAGCTGGAGTGGTTAAAGGAAACTGTCCCAGACACATCTGATGAGACAGAACCAAAGTCAGGAATGTTTTATTTTTAACCCTGTTGCTTTCTTAATGCTCTTCTTGGGTGGATTTACTCTGGAACACAATAGATAACAATTCACAGCCAGACTGGTATTAGCCCCCTTACTGCTGATGTATTAATTTTTTTACATTTTTAAACTACCCATTTCCCTCGGAGAGGGACTCTGGGTGGCGTACAACAAAATGTTAAAATATAAAACAAATGATCTGCTGCACATCGTCCTTCCATGTCTTAAGTAGCGGCGTGAGGTCTGAATGTCAGCGGCTGTTTGGGAGCCTCGCACCACATTTGGCAACTGCTGACAGACAGACCGTGAATCTCTCATCTTGGCCTTATTGCAGTTATTAGCTAGACCACTAACTGGCCGAGATGCCAACGTTTTCTGCTAATTACATCCAAGTACTGTATTCCCCATTTCTAAGGGAGACTTTATTTTGGCATCTACCATACTGTTGGAGCAGAGTTGAATTTTACATGTCATGATTTTTTGCCTTTGAGCCAGTTCACTCCAGCTGTAACTACCTTGCTCCTAACTACCTTCTCCACCATTACATTTTCTGCTTTCCTAGTTCTGTCATTGAGGCCTTCTTTTTCTCTCTCCCTTTCTGCCTGCCATCTTCTCTCTCAGCTGTCTGCTGTCTCCAGCCCATCCACTCAGAGTCCACACAGAGCTTCAGGAAAGGACCCCTTTGCAGAGGTCTCCCTCCAGGATTTCTTGTAGGACAATTTAGGTATTGCATGTTAACTTTGGGGGACATTGGACACTTGAATGCTGCCTTATGGGAGCAAACCCTTTGACATAACAGAGGGCCCCTCCTACCCATATTCACGGTCACATTAAACTGTTGATCTCATCGGGGAGGCCTCTACAAAACTGCATGTTTAGATTATTTGATCTGATGCAGAGCAGCAGGTTCAGCAAAATCATGGCAATTTTCCTGATGGTGTGAAGGGAAGCTTCCAGCATTTAGCATTGTCAGTAAAACTCTGAAAACAATTTAATGTTAGTTGAAGATAAATATCCAGGTTTATATATTGGATATGGAGGAACATCTTAATCATATCAGCAGCTGATATGTTGAGAGCCCTTTTTATTATGTTCTCCTTTTGTACTAAATGAACCTCATATCCCACAGACCAGAAATCTGTCCAGTCTCTTCTGTTGAGTATATTGAGTACATAACAAGTAGATCTACATAGAGGTTGTAAATGGCTGAATTTGTTCTGGTTTACCAACACCATCATTCTCCAGATACTAATCTTTTTCTAGCTTCATATTTTGTTTTCCCATCACCATTTTGGATTTGTTTGGCCTTAGGTTTTTAGATCTAAAATCCCTCAATCATAATCTTTGAAAGAAAAGTACTATTTAAAGACATCCACAATTTGTTTTGTAGTTACCATAATGCTGTTTCCTTTATAGTTGGCTCTTTGTCCTCTCTAGTACTGTGATGCGTTCACCCATTGTGCCTATGCTTCCATTTCTCTATCCTCTTCATCCCTCAGGGTTGCCATCTGTAATTTTAAGTCCTTATTGTACTGAAGGATGGCATAAAAAGAGTTGCCATGGCTGTAGCACACCCTCCATGTCTGTTGAATGGGAATAAATTGTACATTTATGTGACATAAGAAAGTTATTTTCAATAATTTGTCTTTCACTGTAGAATACTATTATTGCATTGGAGATACTTTGGAGGCTTCCTTAAGGTTTTAAACCTATGGATAGCTAAAGGATGTGATCGAGGAAATTGAGGTGGAGTTGTGTGTTGATATCATAAGGTCATCTTGATTTCATTTTATTTTCTCAGATCCAGTTTATGTAATCATGCCAAATGGAGTGGAGTGAGAAAAGTTCCAGAAAGACGTGCTCAGTGACCAACCCTTCTTTGCAGTTCAGTCAAAACAGAAGTGTCTCCAGCTCTGCAGTAGAATGGACTAAATCATTCAAAAGCCCACAACAGTTGTGGATATCTCAGCCAACATAGGGAAATTTCAGCACCCTGCAGCGTGGTATAAAGACAAGAATTGCCACAAATTTGATGTGGCATCTTTTTCCTATTTTTCCCTTCTTGTGGTAACTTAACGTGTTAGTAACTCTCACCCCCTATTTTATAACTTTGGTAATCTACAAAAGAAGCCACCTGTTCTGCTTTGAAGGGTCAATAGTGTCCTTGGAACCACTCTTTGGAATAAAGAGCTGGACATCTTTTTCTCCTTAACTCCAGTGACTTTCTCTAGAGGATCAAATCCCAACTCTTTAATTCTACAGCTTCCTCTCTCCATTCATCACAAATGTTAGACTCCATAATAAAAACTTTTAACTTAAAAAAAGGAAAAAAACACAAATTATATATTCCGTTTGCGTAGACATTCCTTCATATATTATTGTTTGTATTTATTTATTATATCCGTTTAAATAAGTGTATCACAATGACTCCTTTGAATGCAGATGTATACTGTGGGTCTCCCATTAGAATTTATTTTTATCCACAAGACCAGTTCTATAAATACTCAATGCACATTCTGCCATGCAGAATATTGGGCACGTTCCAAGGTCTGAAAATTGCCCATTGTTGGACACCCCCAGGAATTGAGATCGACATATGAAGCTGCCCATTCTGTAAAGATTTTGGGAAGTGGGGGACAGCTGATTGGTGGGAGCACAGTATTTTTCCATCTCGGTGCTTGGAGAAAGCTCTTCCTTGCTTTGTGCTTGGCATGCCATTTATCTTACACTTGACATACAGCCTTTCCCAAATAAATGTGAGGAATTGCTTTCACTTTCAAAGACTTTCCTTCTCTGTATAAAAGAAAAAAACTTTAGACAGTTCTGGTGTATTATGTGAAGGAAAAGACTTCTTTTGCATTTGAATCATGTACCAAGACATAGAATAAAAGTCTCAAAAGGGAAGTGGTGTCTTTGCTATGGACAACCCACCATGAAGTTCTCCAGGGGATGCTCCACTTAACAAGGGCTTGTTCAGGATGACTTCCTGGTGCCCTGGGTTCTCGGCATGTAGGAATCCTTTTTGTTTTCTGATAAATTTGAAACAGCACTGTGGATCGGTGCTTTGTGTAAATACATCCAATGAGTTTAGGTGGCATTTGGGGCCTTAAGGAGGATAGTCTAAGGCATGAAAGCAATTCTGTACATGAGTTAAGCATATTTGCTGCATTATCTCTGCAGACTCTATTTTTGTTTAAAATGTTAAAATGTATGTAAGCAAAAAAAGGTGGATTTTCAAATAAAATGCAGCTTCCACAAACATTTGAGTTGTGTTTTGAATATGTGATGGTGTGGAATTCATTTCTTTAAGGTGCTGGGCAAAAATAGGCATTATCTACTGTATGAGTTCAGTAAGTAAGAATTGTTCAGTAGCTGCTACAGGTAAGAGAGTACAGTGGTGCCTCACAAGACGAGATTAATCCGTTCCGGAAGAACTCTCTTAAGCGCGAAATGCTCGTAAAGAGAAACGCAGTTTCCCATAGGAAACAATGGAAAGTCAGATAATCTGTTCCACGCTTCCAAAAATATTCACCAAAAAATCATTTTCAACGGAATTTGAGGTAGAAATGATTGTC
>JANHZU010001802.1:31518-47285 GCA_032468055.1 Acrochordus granulatus
GAAAAGACTGTGATGCTGGGAAAGATTGAAGGGAAAAGGAGAAGGGGACGGCAGAGGATGAGATGGATAGATAGCATAGTCGGTGTGATAGGTGTGGACTTGGGAAGACTCCGGGAGGCAGTGCAGGACAGGGAGGCCTGGCGTAGTGCAGTCCATGGGGTCGCGAAGAGTCAGACATGACTGTGTGACTAAACAACAACAAAAAAGTCAAGAATGAATGGGTGTTGAATGTTGAATGAATGCAAAATATGTGACCCCATAAAAGAAGTTAAAATGGTTTTGATCCTAAACAGAGAATAAGTGAGTTTCAAATCCCAAAACAAATACTGTATATATGAAAGAAGAGTGCATGGATTGAAAGGACGACTGAGAAAGTAGTAATTGAATGTTCATGAGATCCTGAAAAAATATAGTAGTGAGAAATTTAAAGAACAAAAGACACTATATTAAGAGGTATATGGACAAAGCAGAAGTCAGAATGGTTTGCAAGGAGAAGAAGATAGACAGGTATAGGTAATGGTGTTGGAATAAACTTGATTTTAGTTTCTAATTTAGTTTTTGTATCTTTGTCTGCCTTTTACCTTAATTGCTTTTGGCTTTCTTTTTCTTACCCTCCTTCTGCACTCTGCATAAATTGCTTCCCCCATGATGGGAACATATGTACAGTAAGTATATCTGCCAAAGACTCTTTTAGCTGGAAATGCTGGGATCTCAGCCAGCCCTGCCAACAGTAGGAGGGAAGTGGCTGCCTCAGGTGATGGATGCTGGAGGAAAATAGAGGCAGCAGCCCTCCCTCCTCCTGTTTTACTCTCAGGAGCCAAAATCACAGCAGTGATTATGTTTACATGTTGTTGGACTGAATATCCAATTATCCAGATGGTACTACTGGAAGAGCCCTTACTGGAACAATCAGGCAGGACCAGGACATACATAATGATGCACAAGGTAAAGACTCTCTTGGGCCAATCTTTTGAGAACTCCATGAATATAATTTTCTTGGAAGCCACAAGGAAATCAATGGAAGCCCTGAGATTTCTTGATCAAAGTCCTGTCTTACTTAGATGGTTTTTCAAAATCAACTAGACCCACACAAATGCACATCCAACTTCAAAACCATATTTTGAAGCACTGTTGCCCATGCTGCAGCTTCATGGTACTAATGTTGAAACCCCTGACTTCCATTTTTGCCTTGCAAAGCTTGCTAAGTCAAAAGATGTGCCCTGCTGCCCAGGTGTCACCCTAGCATCTTTCTGCCACCGTATGACCAACGGATCTTCCTTCTATTTCCTTTTCACCATGCAGAGGTCAACTTACTTCTTCTTTCAGCCACTCATATTCTTTAATCTCCCTGCGGCTGATCTTGTCAATGTGCTTAACGGCATTCTGGGGAAATAATTCAAATATATTAAAATCAAAGTTGCAATTTTTACATTGAAGGAAGCAAGAGATAAAAATTTAGGCAGGATGGCACAGATACATATCACATACATCACACAATTTTTATGTTTATATCAGCTTTAAGTTTTTCTACATTCCTTAATTTTTCAGAAGATCCTCTTAGAAGCTTAAGACATGGCATACAAATAGTCCCTGAGATGGGAATCTGCCCATCATAGTCATTAAGTTGTGACAGTTGTAAATTGGATCACCTACAATTTTACAAAATTTTTTGCAGCAGTCATTAAGTGAAAGCTCAGATGGTGAAGTGATTGCCACATTTGCTAACCAAATGCTGCGGTTGCTAAGCAAACATTGTGGTTTTTAAACAAACCAATGGATCACAAAAGGCCAGTTTTGCTGAAAAGCAAAAGTAAATGCCTGTTTTCAGCAAAACTATTGTTAATGCAGTCATATAATTGTGGGACACTGCAAACAGCCGTAAATGCAGGTTAGTTACTGAGTGCTCAAAATGTGTCATGTGACTATGGGGGAGCAGCTGTTGAAACTTCAGAACTGAGGACTACCTGTATAAAAGCATTATAATATACCAAAATAAAATAGCTATACTATCCATGGTATATTAAATAACATCACCTACTGAAAAGTTTGAAGGAATCTGGTTCCAGCTAACAAATATTAAAAGTCATAAGCTTTTATGAGTTGCAATCTTTTTAAGTGCCTATTAATAAAATTTGTTAGTCAGAAATGATATTACCAGATTTTTGCCACCATACACAAACATGGCTCTCCTCCTATCAAGTCTACTCAAACTAAGCACATGTAAAATAAGAGGAAAGAATGAACAAATCTGGGAATGTCTCAAAATTTCAGCAACATCACATGTCGAATTTTCACACTGGTGAGTTCTTCCAACATTTTGAAATTTTTATGCAAGATTTCATGAGATGCAATGATGCCCAAATCCTGAAACAGTGAACAATTTTGTGCAATCTGCTTTTTTTTTTAAAAATGTTTATTTCACTTTGGAGGTATACCAATGCCATCTTGAGTTGTCGCAGACACCTTGAAGCCAATAGGCCCTATTGCTGATCCTTTCTTAAATGTTTTAAAAGACAGAACTTTTCTGCATTTGCCAAGAGTGTAATGAAGATAAGAGTATGCTAAAGAAAGAAGTGGGCAGTAAAAGGAGAAAGGGGGGTGGAATTAGAACAAAATGAAAAGAGAGACAAGATCCAAATTTGTGTTTATCCAAATTTGAATAAAGAGAATCCATAATTCTGCCTCCAACATTGGCTCTCCAGAAACTCCTAATAGTCTGAAAGACAAAGAGAAAAATCTTACGAGATAGACAGCTCCCTGATGTCCAGGTAGTCCCTGACTTATGACTGATCACTTAGCAACTGTTTGAAGTAATGACAAACCCTCCAAAAACTACTTACAATCCAGTTTTGAAGTTTCAACAGCTAGGACACACACATCCTGTAATCACATAACCACATTCTGGGCACTCAACAACAATATATAGCTGTTTGCAGCATCCTGTGATTTTTTTTACTATGATTTATGACATTTTTGCCAGAAAACAGCATTTACTTCCAGTTTTTGGCAAAAACGGCACATAGCAAAGGGTTTGCTTAATGACCACTGCATAAAAAGGTTGTAAAATTGGGTTGGTCACATGATGAGCTACTTTATGACCATCACAATTTATGATTGCAATTGCCAGGCTCAATTAAGGTTGCAAATTGAGGCCTATCTATTTACCCTTTAGCTATCCTTGCCCAATTTTTGCTTAAAATATACTTTTTGTTGATTTTCAAATGTCCAAACAGAAGCATTTGTTTTATACATTAAAACAACAATATTAATAGATCATGTGCAAAATATTAAACATCAAATATAATTAAAGATATAAACAAAATATATGAACTCAGCACTATTTGATTGTGTGATGCTACAACCAGCCATAAATGTGTGCCAGTTGCCAAGTGCCTGAAATGTTGTAACTTTTGAGGATGGGTCATAAATAACTTTGAAATGTTGTTAAGCAACTGTTTGTAAGTCAAGGTCTACCCATGCACCATTCTTTTCTAACTAGTTTCTTCCACCTGTGTTGAGATTTCAAGACCCAGAATTCCTCACTATGGCTAAATATTTGCTGGGGCATTGTGGGAATTTCTAGTATATCAGGCAGCAGCTAACATTGAAAAGGTTGATCAATGTCACTGAAAGTCTGGAATAGCAAAATCAAACATACCTCAGTGGCCCATTCTTTCTTTAGCTCTACTTGTCTTGAGGTGATTTTGTCAATTTTTTCCTTTGCTTCTTCCAAAGACATTGTAAACAATTCTTAAATGGAGAAGAGGGTGGTGAGGAGATAGAACATACAGAAAAAAGATCTATGGTCAGGTCTTTTAAGATGCCACTGGGAATGTTAATTGTTCCAAAATTCAACACAGCAACTCTGGTTTCTCTCAAGTTTATGTCACCACATAATTCAATGTCACTTCAGTGAAGATTGTACAGTCTCTCTACAAAACTGAACAGCAAATTTTTGCTCTTTTGGCTAATACACAAAGCTTTCTTCAACTAGTGCTTCCAGATGTTTTCCTTCTGCAGTTCCCAGAATTTCCCACCAGCATGGCCAAGAAGAACACAGGATCCTGAAACATCTGGAAGACACTAAGCAGTTTCAGGCTCAGTGGTTCCATCTGTCCCGAGTTTCTCCAACTTAAAATCTGGCACTCATTAGGAATAGGAACTTCTTGACTGCACACTTGACATTACACTGAATTGTCCAGCTGGCAATATAGAGATGAGCAGCCGCAGGATCAAGCAGGACATGACAGCAGCCAGTTCAGGCAAGAGACAGAAAGTCTCCTGAAAGGCTTGTCTGACTTAGCCAGGATTGGCCTTGAATTAAAAGAACGTGGGAGACAAACAGCTTTCCTGTGGACCCTCAAAGACTTTAAAAAAATAATGAAATAAGAGATTTGAAAATATCCTCATGACATAACACCCAATCCAGAATTTCAGTACAGCACATGGATTTCTTGTCACCCAAAGGCTGGCTACCTCTGATTCCCAGCAATAGAGTCCCTTAACTGGATTACTCCTTCTGACTTTATTTATTGAATGATCTTAGATTGTGCTGAGATAATCTTTTCTCCAGCAGCTCCTGCTATGTTGATGCTTCCACTAAGTAATTCACTTCTCTCCTGAAATCTCTTCTGCCTCCAGACGATGTGGACCCCAGAAGTTGGGATTTTCCTTCCTTGAATATGTTTGGACTTGTGTATGTTAAGATATATCTCCCTTTGTAAGGACTATTTGCTCCTTTTAGAGACAATGAAAAGATCCTGCTGACTCTTTCTCCAGTTTGCACCAGTTTAACTTTTGGATGTCATCCATAAATCTGTGCACCCAAGGTTTCTTCCCTTCTAACACTAATTTGGAAGGATTCTACCTTTTGTGTTGCAGGACTGAAAGAATATAAATTACCACCTCATACAGCCAACCATTACCCTCTCTCTCAGCCCCACCTACTCCACTGGGTTGTTCCTAAGGAGAGGAAACTGAAGAAGGGCGTTTGAAGAATATATGCCACCTTTTGCTCTGGGAGAAAAAAGTGACAAATATATTTAAAAACACCAAAACTCTTTCCTTGATGTCTGCAGGTATTATATATAACCAAAGCTATAAAATGTATCAGATTCTATTTGGAAGAAGTCCTTGAAATGAAAGGAAAGACAACCCCAGCAGCTATTTAGAGCTTTTGAAAGCAGCCTCCTCTTCTCTCCAAGGTTGCATGACAACTGTGAGGAAGCTTTGCATAGCCCTGTTGGCTACAATTGTGGGAATGTGTGTATCTCCATTCCTATCCCATGCCTCAGAAACTGGATACATACAGTAATTAGATTGGGATATTGTAACTCACTATGTCTGCACTTCACTTCTGTCCAGAATTAAGGAGGAAGTGGAATGATGGTGATGGTTTGAAACTAACTTTAGTAGGCCTCTAACAGACCCTTACTTGTCATTTCTTCAAGCTCTTCCTTCAGCTTTTTAATCTCCTGTTCCAAGAATCGAATCTGATTTGCATGTTCGGTGCTTCCCACATTTTTGTAGGTTGTCCAGTAGTCTATTTCAGCTTGTTTTTGCAGAAGTTTCTGTTCAATAAAATGTATCTGGAAACGCATGTCTAGTGCAAGGCAACAAGGCATTATTTTCAGTAAAGTTTTATTAGTTGTAACAGCTATTGCTCCACAAAACTATTGATAAACGCAGGGACACCTGTATTTCTACTGGACCTCAGTACATCAACTTTCCAAATCATTTAACTTCATTTGCATCACAGTGTCCTTTACAAATGATGCAGTTTTATTATTTTTACTTTTAGATTTATATTCTGCTTGTCTTTCAGAAGCTTAAGGCAGCATGCATAGCACTTCCTGTTTCCATTTTTTCTCACAGCAATAGCTCTGTGAGATAAATTAAGAATGACTATCCCAAAGTCATCCTATGAATTTGTGCAGCTAAGGGTGGGCTAAAACCTGAAGATCCTCTCCTTAATTACTTCAACCTACCAGCTATCTTAGTTCTTAGATTTATACCCTGTCTTTCATTCAGGAGCTCAAGATGGAGTAGGTACTTCCATCCCATTTTTTAACATATATTTATTAAATTTATATGCTGCCAAACTCAGAACGACTATTGGTGGCTCACAATACAAACATTAAAAGCCATAAAATGTAACTGCTAAAAATTAGTTAAAATCACTGAACAAACAGAAAAAATTAACCAGGCAGAATGGGAGGGGCAGGGTAACTGTCGGGGAATGCGCAGCTAGCTTAATCCACCAGCCACCTCCATGTCGATATACCCCCATGGGGGCCCCAGGCCAGCTAGCAGAGCCAGTCCTTCAGGCCCTTTCAGAAGGCTGAAAGGGTGGAGGCACACCTTACCTCAGATGCCAGATGTTCCACAGGACAGGGGCCAAGACAGAATAGGCTTTTCTCTTGGATCTGATGGTGATTTTTCACCATCAGCATCAATTCTATGAGATAGCTTGAGAGTGACTGGCCTAAAGTCACCAAGGAGCTTCTGTTGCTGAAGATAACTAGAACCTGGGTCTTCCCAATCATAGTTCAGTGCCTCAACCACTTCACCAGATGTGCTCTCATTTTTATCATTTATTAGACAAATGATGCAAACCGATCTCATAAGCATCATTTGTTAACCTCTGGTAGAGAGAAGTGACTGATGCCACAAAGTAGTCTCTCAGAGCTCAGACTGATGAAGCTCTATCAAGAAGACTTCAGTAAACACACAAGCATTCTCGCAAATACCCCGTTTTGTAGGGAGAAAACTTAGCATAGGCAAATTAGAGTGGGACAGCTCTGGTACTTTTTTCTCAAGATCTTTTGATACCAAAGGAAGGACCTTGATCACTTTTGTTAAGGAGAGCACATGGCACCTCTTAATTATTTTGGAATGGTCCACTAACTTATCAATGTGAAATCCAGCTCTGAAATGATTTGATTGTGTTATTATGCATATTACACAATATTATATTAATAATATATTATTAATATAATATCAACACAATTAATATATAATATTAATACAATATTACACACTTTGCCTAATAATTTGCCTAACTTTGCTACTCTCTAATTTTACAGGCAAATATGAATTATGGACTGAACCTTCCACCCAGCAGGTCTATAACAATTTAGATTCACTGCATTTTATTGTGATTTCAGTGCAAGAAAAAAAAGTGTCTGAAAGAGTTGTGAGAATAACCTTGGGAAACTGGAGGAAGAGTTGCAGCCAGGGCAGTGGTCAGGTAAGAGATGCCTCAGCCCACATAAGGAATGGGAGTGGGGAAAGCGTCCCTGAAGGGATCCTCCTGAGTTCTTTAAAAAGTAAAGGCAAGGGAGGGGAGCAATATTTTCAGACTTGCAAGGTTCTGTTACTGTAGCCCTATAATAAAGTTAGTACTCATGGTATTAATTTCCTGTTTGGACTACCTCAAAAGGCAAACAAAATACTCACAAGAGTTTATACATTGTTCACATAGCTGAGTTCCTGCATGTTATTTATCCTGGTTGTGAAATCAGGCCATTTTGGAAGGCTTCTGCAACACACAGAACCATAAGCTAACCAAATTAATTTAGGGGCATTTCAGTTGCTAAGTCTGATCTGGTCCAATATGTGAGAGCTGCGGAATCACAGAAAGAATGCCATATAAACTCAGCTTCCAATTTTAAAAACTTGCCATAATATAAGCAATCTGAATCTTGGATATTCAGCACTGGTTTAGCAACATTTGGAAGACCACAAGTTTTCCCCTTCTGGACAGAAAGATTCTCACTTATATAGCTGAAATTTGAAACTGTCAACAGCCCGGCCCTATCGGTCATATAAGGGTTTATTGGAATAAGAGCAATGGCACCTCCTTCAGCAGACTACTTGAGGTGAAAGTCTTCTCTTATTAAAAAATGCCTATTTCATCAGATAGTATTTACCAGCACAGATTAATGTTACTTGCTGTAATTTACATCATTGGTGGTCATGGAGCCATTGTTCAAATGTCTTCAGTGAAGAAAATTGTCCAATTTTGCCTATTGCAATTCAAAGACATTGCATTGCAATCCAGTGAATCGAGATTTCACTGTGCAATGACTGACAAATGACAGCGTTGGTGTGACATGAAAGGGTGTGTCTGCTACATCTTCCTGACAAAACAGCTTTGCTTGTGATTACAATTTGTGCAGATCCCGATCTTTCTTGGAACTACACTGTTATTTGTGCTTGGAGAATACTGAGTTGCTGGAAGCTCTTCCAGAGGGCTTTCTCAGCATCAGCGTGTTTTTGCCTAGTCGCTGCAGAAAAGCAGCAATCCAGGAACATCCTGTGAAAAGTATTCCTTAAAGCTCCCCAGAAATGATCCCCATTCCCTATCTCATGAGAATAACAGCTCACCTTTAATAAGTTTTTCCTGATCCTTGATGTACTGCCATTTGGCCATCATTGTTCTCTCAACATCATCCCGGGTAACAATTGCTATTTTTTCAAGCTCCTTCTCTTGTTCTTTCAGGGTAATCAGCAGGGTTCGGAGGTGTCCAGTCTGTTCCTGTTTGAGTTGCTGATTCTATAAGAGGGGTGGGAGGATAAAGAAAGTGACTCTTGAGTGTTTTGAAAAATAAGGATTGTGAAACATATCCAGGTGTAGACAAACAAAACCATTCAGAATCCAAAGCCATTTAGAAAATAGCTTTGGTGATTCTGAGGAAATTATGGATTTCCTTTGTTCTATATTAGAGCATCCTACCCTTAGTTATAAAAATATTTCTGTACCAAGGCAAAATAGTCAACAAGGGTTGCAGCTCATCTCCAGGCCTACACCAAAAGACATTTATCAAATTTATATGCTGTCAAACTCAGAAAATGACTCTCGGCAGCTTACAATAAAAATATTAAAAACATAGATATGAATTATAAAAAAAATATAAAATTAAAGTAACCTAAAATTTACCAGACAGAAAGCGGGAAGAAAGATAGATGTGTCTCACCTATAAGTAAGTGCAGTTGCTTAATGTATAGTCATCTCCATGATGACTGTCCCCATTGTTGTGTGAAGGCTCTCCTAGCCATGGCTGCCATCTTCTCTTCCAGCAGCAGTTGTGAGTTCAGGAGAACTCCCAAGATGCGCACCGCTCTGGCTGGGGCAGTGCTACCCCATCCAGAGCTAAAGAAGATAAAGTCCTGGATCCTGAAACTGCAGGTACCCACCCAGTCTTGCCAGGGTTCAACCGAAGCCTGTTGTTCCCCATTCAACCCTCACAGCCTCCAGACACTGAGAGAGGGCCATGGCAACATCACTTGGGTCACTAGGGATAGATATGTAATTTTGAGTATCATCGACGTCCTGGTGATGCCTCATCTTATGGTGACAGATGATTTCACCCAGTGGCTTCATATAGATGTTAAAAAGGAGTGGAGAGAGTACCAAGTCCTTTGGCAAACCACAAGGGAGCACTTGTGGGCTGGACCTCTTACTCCTATTAACACCGATTGGGATCAGGCTTGGGAAAAGGAGCCAAACCAGTGCAAGACTGTGCCACCCAGCCCCGTAGCCAACCCAGAAGGATATCATAGTCAATGGTATCAAAGGCCACCAAGAGATCAAAGAGATCAAGGATAGATCCACTACCCGCATCCCGCTCTCACCAGAGATCAACAAGCACAACCAATACTGTCTCTGTCCCATAACCAGGCCTGACCCCAGACTGAAATGGGTCCAGATAATCTGTTTCCACCAGGATGCTCTGAAGCTGCCATGCAACCACTTTTTCTTCCACCTTCTCTAAAAAGGCTAGATGGGAAACTGGATGAAAATTGTCCAGGCAAGTAGAGTCACTTCATCAGGGCCAACAGGATTGAATTGTTCCCAGATAACCAGGCAAGGCTCCTCCCCAGGCATCTCTAATGGACCTGCCTCATGCAAGGGTTCCAGCAGGGACCAAATCTGAGTGACATTGTCTATCAGGTATTCTGCAAATTCCTCTGCATGACCCTGCAAATGATCACCCAAGTCCCCCATCCGAGGAGGGACCGGGTGACCTTATACAAGGCCATTGGGGAACACTCTATGGATGAAATAAGAGCAGAGAAGTAATTATGTTTTGCCACTCTTATCACCACAAAATGGACCTTAATAGTGGCTCTAACTTGTGTCCAGTTGGACTCATTGCTTGTCTTCTGCCAGGGACACTCTAGGCATCTCTTTACTCTTTTCAAAACCTGCAACTCCTCTGTAAACCTCGGGGAGTGTTGAATGAGAAGAGTTAAGAGAGGCTGCACAGATGTGATCCTGTCCAAAGCCTCTGCTGCCCTTTGATTCCAGGATGTTATCAGAGCTTTGGAGGACCATGCAGCAATATCCCCTGGACATCCCCCAGCTCTCTCTGCAACATTTCTGGGTCCATCAATCACCGTGGCTGGACCGCTCAAATAGGTCCAGCCGCCTGTGGAGGGGGATGGCATCTGAGAATCTCAAGAGACATCAGAGTGTGATCTGACCATGACAGGAAGGACAGTGAAAGCTCCCCTACCAGATCACATTGCCATTGCTCAAACAAGAAAATCATATCCAATGTATGACCACTGTCCTGAATAGGGCCTTGGATGATCTGGGATAGGCGCATGGCTGCCACAGAAGCCATGAACTCCTCCAAGGCCAAACCCAGAGACAATAGATGGAAGTTTCCTAGGACCATCAGCCTGGGGAATTCTACCACCAGCCTTGAGATGGCTTCCAGCAATTCAGGCAGGGATGTTGCTATGCAGCAGGGAGGCTGGTATAGTAGCAACAAACCCAACTGATCCCATCTTCAGGAACATGGTCTCACAACTGGGTACTTGTGGAACAAGGCCCCTGAAGGCAAAAAGAGATTCTTGTATGACCACTGCAACCTCCCCTCCCCTGGGATATTGGCTAGTGACAAACCCTAAACCTGGCTGGACACATCTCCGAAAGGGGAACACCTGCTTCTGGAGTCAGGCAGGTCTTGGTAATGCACGTCAGGTCAGGTCATTGCTCCTCAATGATATCACGAATGAGGAGTGTCTGATTATTGACTGACTTGACATTCCTCAGCAGCAACCTTGTAAGTAAGGCCTTGTAAGGCCTTGGGGATATACTGTCCAGGGGCTGGGCATGAGCACAGAGGGTCAGAACATACCACTGATACTAAACATTGGAGATCTCCTCCCCTGAATGGCTTGCTCTCTGGCTCCTTAGTACCCTGTGCTCATCACCACCGGTCTATTTTGCCCTGCCCAGGAACTCCCAAAATACTCCTCCCACCGTGACCTCCCTCTTCCACAGCCATAGGCTCTGCCATCCGCTTTACACACTCACCAATCACTCTCTCAGACACTCTGGGAGAAGGATGGGGATACATGACATGTGAAGGATATGTAATCTCTCATTACTTCAGTATACAAAATAAACATGAATTTTATTTATTTAAAGTAATTATACAACTGTCAATCTCACAAATACATGATTCTGGGAGGTATATAACACAATGATAAAAATTTCATCATCTAAAAACAATCAAAACTAAATAAAATAAACAGGTAAATAGACAAAATAAAAAGATAAAACCCAAGAAAGTAGAGAATGAGTATCGTTTAAATAGCCTATAATCACCTTGCAGGCTCTCCTGGGATGAAAACAACCATGACTGTAAATGCCTTCTGGAAGGCTAACAGAGATGGGGCTAACTCACTTTGGGAGATAATGCATGAGCTCTTTGGATCTGGAAGCCCAAACCTGAACTGACATTGTGTTAGCTAGTAAGCTGTTGAACCACTGGAAAATTCCTGCCCTCATTCATGATCCCTCACCTGCCAAAGTCCTGATGATGGAAAATTGTGCTATCTCAGTTATGTTGGACAGGATAACTTAAGAGGAGGGATTGGTGGATTCTTGGCAGGCCTCCTCTCCCAGCAAATATCACCATCTGGCAGGAAAACATCTGCCTGTAGTTTTGCTTCATATGGAAAGGCACAGGGAAGAGGGCAAGATTGGATCCAGAGCTAGATCAGCAGGTTCAGACATCTGCCAACATTTGCTTCCATTTTGTCCAACTGTTTTGTACTGTACAGATGCATTCAGAGAAAGTCTAGATTCATCTGAGAACTGAGTTCTTTTTGGTTATGGAATAAGCAGTTTTCTAAAACAATCAGCTCTTTGTTAGAAGAAGCCTGAATATCACATGTCGGGAAAGTTGCACCATGAAATAACGGAACAAGAACTGGGTCTCTATGATTAATGAAAAAAGTGACTTACAACTGGCTCTCACAAAACCATTGTAGCATCCTTGCAGTCACATGATTAAAATTCACGTACTTTGCAACTAGCATATATTTATGACAGTTGTAGCATCTCAAGGTTATATAATCACAATTTGTAACTTTTCTAGCTGGCTTCCAGCAAGCAAAGTCAATGGGGAAAGCTGGATTCGCTTAACAGTTGTATGATTCACTAAATAACTGCAGTGGTTTCTTTAACAACCATGATGAAAACTGTTGTAAAATCAGGCTTAACTCACTTATCAGCCATCTTGCTTAGCAATGGAAATGATGATGTCATAAATTGAGGACTATGTGTGTAGCCTGCTGGCTGATATTCAGGGTGATCCAGCTGGGTAACTACAGATTCTTCCATCTGAAAAAAATAGAATGGCCCTAGAAAGGATGCCTTAAAATCAGAAGAGGGAAGGAGTGCCTGTATTACCTTACAGCAGTCAATAAACACCAGTCTGATCCGACCTCCAGGAAACACAATATTTCAACACCAACAGGGTAGAGGGCAAAGTGCAATACATAACAGTCATAGTAAAATTGGCCCAACTTGTTGCCTGCTTCAAGGGGAAAACATTAATTTAATACCAGAAAAGCTAAGAATTATTTAATGCTTCCCCAGATATAGGATAGGAATGATATGGCAGCCTCATGAAGATATAGCAGAATAACAAGGTTGCTGCATCATTTTTGTACCATACTAAGGGGCAAGTCGGAAAAGCCCCTTACTCATTACAGACTAGTAACTCAATAATAGCTTTTCCTGTAGTGCAGTGTTTCTCAACCTTATCCTTTTAAAGATATGTGAACTTCAAATCCCAGACTTCCCTAGTTAGCATGCTGAATGGGGAATTCTGGGATTGTAAAACGGACACATCTTAAAAGGGCAAGTTTGAGAAACATTGCTGGAGTATTTTCCCACTGTCTTCTCTTGGGATTTTTTTCCCTAACCATTCCTATTGTCAATAGAAGAGAATATTTGTAGTTCAGGTTTGAATTGTGGAGTCCTGGGTGCTCTCTGAGCTTGGGGGTTTTTCTGCAGACGTTTCATTATCAAACTAGGTAAGATCATCAATGCTAGAGGGGAGTGAAGTTTGTTCTCTTTATATACTGTTAAATACATATGATATATAAAGAGAGCAAACTTCACTCCCTTCTAGCACTGATGATGTTACCTAGTTTGTTATGAAACGTCTTCAGAAAAACACCCAAGCTCAGAGAGCATCCAAGACTCTACAATCTTTATTATGTTTGAAATGTGTCTCTCAGAATTCCCAGGGATTCTGAAAATTGTAGACCCAAAGTCTCTGAGGACAGCATGAGGTGTTGGAAACATAGGAGGAGGGAGCATTATGTATATTACTTTGAGTAGCTGGGTTAAAAATCTAATAAATAATACATAAAGCAGGAGCAAGAATTAGGAAATGGAGTAGCCTCCTCGCAATATCTGCCTGGGTCCCTCTTTGGAGAGCTGCATAAGTTGTCCTGAATGAGTGGCTGTTAGGGGCATTTCCTGGACTTTGGAGAAACAAGCAGAAAAAAGAATCGACACCTTTGAATGTTGGCAGTAAAGAAAATTCCTGAGAAAATCATGGACAGCCAAGAAAACAAATCAATGGATCGTTGGAAAAATCAATCCAGAGTTCTCCCTCAAGGAACAAATGATCAGGCTCAAATTATCTTATTTTGGACACATTATGCGAAGACCCAGCTCTCTGAGAAAGCTCTAATGCTGGATATGGTGGAAGAAAGAAAGGTAACAGCAAGGTAGGATATACTCAGTTAAAATGGCAACAGGAGCATCATTAGAAGACCTAGAATACCATGTTAGGGACAGACAGTCATGGAGAAAATCTATCTAAGAGTTGACCCTAACTTGAAGGTACATCATCAAGCAATCAGGGGCATTTCCAGTTCCCCAACCTTCAGAAATCTGGAGCCACTGCTGCTTCTCAAAAGCAATTACCAGACATTTTAAAAGCAGGAATTTGAGGGACTGATCCTCAATTCTTCTATATTACAAACAGGTGCTCTGCATAGGATCCCTCCTGAAGCTAAGTAGAGTCATTTGCTTGCTTACTCTTTCTTTGCATCTCTCATTCTCTAATTCCAGTTGCTTGACATCACCGAGAAGTTGATCAATGACATCTTCCTTAATCTGAATTCTGAAGGTAATTGAAAGACAAAAATAAATTGTCATGCTTTCAAGACCAGAGATCACAAGTTCTCTTTACAAGGAAACACAGAATTCAAATATAAAACAGGTTTAAATATTTGAAGATTCTTTGCTTCAAATTATATTTAAAAGAATATAGTGAAACCTTGATTCAATGAATGTTGATGCAACAAACTAAAATCCCAATTTTGTTGGTCATTTTACCACAATGTTCATCATTTGCAAAATGCAAATGAAGTTAAATGATACAAAACAGGTCATTTGCATTGCCACGGGTGACAATTTAAATGGAGAGTTGAAAATAATGAATGTCCCATTTTCTTAACTGGTCTATTAAGCCAGATTTCACTATGATTAAAGCCAAGCAACATAGAAAATATAATCTCATTTGCAAACCATTTTTCCAGCAATTAATTAACATTCAGTGATGATTTAATCAAGCATTTAGCAACTATTTTTACAGTCTTTCCTCACTGCATCCCAAAGAAGTGGACAATTAGCGATTCCTTCCACATTTCTTGATAGTTTTATTTCCCCCATTGAATGGGAAAAAAAGATAAATCTGCAATAGCCCCTCAAGTGGACATAATTGTGGGAGGGAATTGTTTTATGTCCCTTTTTCACTCCTTTGTGTAGTACAGAGGGGTGAAAGCTAAAATGGCAAGTGAGAATGTAGTTCCTAGCAAGGCACTGTTTAGTGTGCACCATTAGTATGATCATGGAGGGAAAAGGATTAGTTAATCCAATAGTCAGCTGGGGAGTTAATTTAACCCAGTCAAAATTGGTGCTAAATCTAACCAGGTTTAATGGTTATTCAGTTGGATCTTTGACTCTGCTTTTCTGTCTATAGGTCAAAACTCTATGCCTGTTGGGTCTCTTGGCCAGGAAGGCAAAATAACTCAGAAATTTTCAAACTTTTTCAGGCTGTGAAAATAATTAGAAAAAGAAATGCACAGAATCCTTGACCAAGAGGCAACTCTAAAGAAAATGGACTGTGTTTGAGTGAACTTTTCCCCCCTCTCTCTTGATCTTTTATGAAATTCCATTAAATTCTTATGAAAATCTGTGGGTTCTCTGCTGGAGGAAGTATTTTCTAAAACCTGGAGGCTCAGACAGATCTATTTATCTGTAACCAAACAAAGTCATTATTAAAATATGCCAGTGACTGCAGTGTATCAAGTGTTTTTGTTGTTCAGTCACGCAGTCGTGTCCGACTCTTCGCGACCCCATGGACTGCACTACGCCAGGCCCCCCTGTCCTGCACTGCCTCCCGGAGTCTTCCCAAGCTCACACCCATCACACTGACTATGCT
>JANHZU010001802.1:82429-93867 GCA_032468055.1 Acrochordus granulatus
TTATATTTTATTCAAGTAGTAGCTTAGGCTATTTTCAGTAATTTTGCTGGAAGTATGTTTTATTAAAAGCATCGCTTTATAATTGTTTCTCTCTTCACCATATAAGATGCAAAAGTAATTCTGATTTTGTTGACACCAGAGATTAAGATTAAAATTTAAGCCACATTATTTTGCACTCTTAGAAAGTATTTAACAAATCTGTCAACATAAACTCTTTTCTAGACCTATCACAATTGCATGCTGTTGCTCTAAACTGCCAAGCAGTTCTTATTTGTGGTGTGCTTATATCCCTTTCTTTGTCTCTGTGTATGTGTCTTGTTTTGTGGTTACTGATTCACCTTCAGTAGAAAACCAATCAAGAGTAAATATATTGAACTACAGCACAATTGAAACATCAGAACAACCTTCTGTAGAACCAAGGCAGACAGGAAAAATGCCTATACCAAAAGCTAGAAAGAATGACCACAAGATTTCAGATATCAGCTTGCAGAGTAAAAATTCCTTACCCAAAGTGCCTAAAAGGATAAAGCACATCAATAGCCAAGGGAGGCCACCCAAGAGTATCCTCAAACGAAGCTCTAGTTCAAGTTCCACCGATTCTGAAGTGTTGCGTCTTAATCAAACCTTGGAACCATCTCATAAAAGTGGATTACCATCCTGCACCATCCTTGAAGATGTAGCAGAGAAGAGCCCTCCCCCAGGGGAAGATTATTCTCAAAACTCATTGGAAAGACTAAAGCAAGTCAGGTTCTCTTCCAATGTAAATAGGAATGAATGTCCATCAAAACTTGAGTTGCATGAAGGCAAAGAACCTGGGGAGTTCAGTGTGTTAGACTCCAAATGTGTTAAGGCTAATGATAATGAAGTAAATTATTTAGATGCACATCAAGATGGGCCATCTTTGCCAGAAAAACCAACACAGTCCTATTCACCAGCTTTAAATAGCAATGTGAAGGATGGACAAGTATATCGAGAAGGAGAAACATTGCTAGGTTCCTACAGCTTTAATTCCTCAGATCTGCCATTGTTGGTGAAAAATCCTCCCATGGAATCTGCATCTTCAGTGGATCCCTCCAGGAAGACTGTTCCCAGCACCATGGACAATCAGACTGTTTCAATTCAGTCTCAGACCAAAACTAAGCAGCTGAGTCCTGAGCCAAGTGCCACCACACAAAACAACACTGGTAAGAAATACAGTGAAGCCAATGAGGTAATGTCTAGTGAAATTGTCATTCTTGTGTTATCTTCAGTCTTCTTTTTGGGAATAGGCTAGTACTTTTGATGTCTTTGCCCCTTTGTTAATTCCCACCATCATATTGTTGTGTACTTGCTCAGTATTTCATTTAGGATTACTGATGGAAGTAAACTGCCATACTGTTAAACAGAATTAGGACTAGCTGGTTGTTATATTTAAGGCCTAGTTTGCTTTTTATATCTGAAAAGAATTTTGCTATTTTTGTGGAATGTACATGTTGGGATTGCAGAATCTGAACATAAACATAAAAATCCTTCCTTATTCCAGTTCTCTTCTTTTATTCCTAATTTTTGGCAAACCATTGTTTGTTATTTACTGGCTTGCTTTCATAGCTAGTGGCCAAACTGATGTAATCGCTAACATTGCAAGAGAATCAGAGCAGCTGGTTAATGTTTTTCAAACTTTTGTACTAGGAAATTTCAACTTAAAATTTCATCAGGTGATTTAAATCTTTGATCTAAAATATGAAGGAACTGATTACGTTTAGTTGAAAGACAAAAAGGGAGACATGATAGCCCTTTTCAAAGCTTAAAGAGCTGACACAAAGAAGTGAGTGTGGATGTAGTCTGCAGAGTTCCTGAAAGTTAGACAAGAATCAACTGGTAGTGGAAGCTTTACAGAGGGAACAGCTCATCTACTGGAATCATGGAGTGGACACTTTCCAGCAAAAGTTGGATAGTGACTTGTCTCAGATGGTATGAGGAGAATCCCTGCCTGGGGAATTCGCTAAAAGACCTCCAAGTTCAATCAAACCCTATGACTTTGTTTTGAAAATAACTGTATTTTCAAAACATATTAGCAGTTGTTCAAGACTTCAAGACTTATACATGTTAGAAGAATTTGTACAGGGAAATATACTTTTCCTGTTGGCACCTTATATCTGGTAGAACTACAAGTAGTCCTCAATTTACGACAACAGTTGGGATTGAAAATTTGTCATTAAGCAGTGTGATCATTAAGCAAGGCATTATGTCATTGCATCCAATTTTATGACTTTTTTGCCATGGCTTTTAAGCAAATCACAATAGTTAAGCAAGGCATACGTGCTTGTGATTTGCAACCTTTCCTGCTGGCTTCCCCATTGACTTTGCTTTTTGGAAGCTGGTTGGGATGATCACAAATGGTGATCACATGACCCTGGGATATTGCAACCGTTGCAAATATGAACTGGTTGCCAAGCACCCAGATCATAATCACATGATCGCGGGGATGCTGTGATGGTCATAAGTATAAGGACTGGGCACAAGTAACTTTTTTCTATGCCACTGTAACTTAAAACGCTTGCTAAAAGAAATGGTCATAAGTTGAGGATCATCTGTATATTAAGAGAGGGAGTCTACTCAACTGCCTGCATTCTTCCTGAGGCATTAGAGTGCAGCCATACAAGGTTTCATTCTGCTTTCTATTTTTTGGCTGTTTAAGTAATTTCTTACAATCCTAGTATTCAGGAAGAATGTTTTAAAAAATGAGAATGCCGGAAGTAGAATGTATCAATAATTAAATAATATGTGAATATCAATCATTACAAAAGAACACTTGATTATGAAGTTGGACATCCTATGTAATAATGAAGACTACAAATTTTTATTGATTGGTGTGATATAAAATCTAATGAATTGGACAACACATTTAAAAGTTAGCTTTAAAAATACAAGCGTTTTAGATGTCAGGCAATGTTTTGAGAAGTATTTCCTTCTCACAGACTGGAAAACTGCCTGTAAAGACAGCTACTGCTCCAATTCAAAATGCACCATAAAAAATGAAATGTATTTTTCTTTAAAGGTATTTATTCAAGCAGATTTAGGTTGCTTGAAATCAACTGATACCATTAATTTGGTAAGCTACAATTACTTTGTTTCACAAGAAAAAATGGCCGTGTCTCTTGTAGGCCAGGAGTTGCCTTTGGCTGAGGCAGAAGAACCCGAGTTGTCAAAAACTGGCCGTGCAGACCTTCAAGAAGGTAAGCCTGCTCTTGTTGAGGGTCACAGTGTTGACAAACATGCTGCTGAAAATGTGAAGGCAACTGATGAATCCATATCCAAAGTGCTAGACTGGTTCAAAAGGAGCGCCACTACTGCTGATAAAGAAATAGTTTTGATAACCCTTCCAGAAAGACCATTTGTGAAGGAGATGAATACCCCAAAGTCAATGGAATTGTCTGTAATTGCAGAAGATAATGGGTCAAGTACAAATAAGTTAAATCTGAAATCCTCTCTGTATGCAGGAGAAACATCAGCGAGCAAAGACATAAGATTTCATGATGTCTTGAAGCATCCAGGACAGTTATCATTTTCGGAAAATGAAAGTCCAAGCAATGTGTTTCCAGGAGAGCAAGCTACTTTGAATCAAAGCAGAGAAAAAGAGAAAGCAGATTCCAGCAACCAAGGGCAGAATATTCATATCATTAAGAAAATACATTTCCAGACCATTGATCAGAGTGAGAACAAGATGGATGAAAGCAGTGCCAAAGACATATGTGAAGATGCTTCATGCAGAAGACTAAAGGCTTTTGAAAATAAAACATATGTGGGTTTGAAGAGTGCTGAAGCTTCTTTCGGAAGAGGAATGAGAAGAGAAACTAGCCCACAGGTATACACTGATGGAGAGAGAGATGTTAAATCTTTCTTGGATGAAGAAAATGTAGAGCATCAATCTGGAGAAACTCTGAAAGATCCTGAAGGAAAGGACTATAGTTTTCTAAACACAGAAAGTATGTTCCTTGCCAACAGTAGGAGTAACTTGGTCTTGCAACAATGTGATTTAACACCATCATCAATGATGGGAAATAAGAAAAGAGTCAAGGATATTAGGGCATTCTGGGAAGGTGAAAAGATGACTCCAAAGTCTGCAAATAAGGAAGATCTTACAAATGAAAATAAGTCTAGCTATACAAAGGAATACAGTAGGATGAAACCAATGGGTGGATCTTCTGGATATGTGACAAGTGAATCTGACAATGAGCAAAGCAAATATAACTTAGTTACCTTCAGAAAAGTTGAGTTAAGCGAGGAGGACTCTGAAATGGAAGATAATAATGTTAAGTTTTCAGAAACAAGAGGGCCAATCCAAGTGAATAAGTCTACAGGAAGCCACATCATTGATATATCTCGTGAAGTACTTTCAAGTGACCAAAAAAATACTAACTTTATTGGATTGTTGAATGATGGCAATTTGCCACCAAGTAACAAAGTGATGCCGTCTTCTAAAAAGGATGAAGGACCAGAAGTCGCTGTTTTAGAAAAAGGGAATATTCTGCCCACCCTGCCGCCAAAATCTCCTTTTAAGATTCATTCACTGAAAGAAAGAATAGATGAAGAATTAAGGTCTCAGATGCTCAACCCTTCCGAGTTCCAGAGCCTGAGAAACTTTTGGGATATGGGGATTAAACTACAAAGCAAGACCGATGAGACCATCCCAAAGAGGCATAAGAATAGTACTGGAACTTACATGAAAGAGTTAAAAGAAGGAATCAGAACTAGCCATGATGTTTTGGAAAATGGAAGATCTGGTTTTTCTCTTCAAGAAGAGAGAACAAAGAAATCCCTTGCTAAGATTTCATACGAAAATCCTTTAGAAGAACCCATGCTTTCCCCATCAGCAACTACTGTACCCATGCATTTAGATTATCCCCTACCAAGGGACAATGATTCCTCCAATGTACTTCCAGTAAAGGAAAATGAAGAAATAAAAATTGTTTCACCAGAAATACAGCGTAATGTTAGTAGTGATTTTCCAAAACTGTTGGTTGAAGAGTCACAGGAGTCTCGTTACCCATCAGTAGATGAGAAAGGGATTCCATGGGTAGATTTAGTAACAAAGGGTCAAATGCCTTACTGTAACCAGACTCATGAACCTAGTTTTGTCCCTGCAGATACAAATGGAAAAGATGTACTTAAAGCAAATGAGGTTGTAGAGATTATAAACAGGACTTCGGTCCCACCAAAAGCTGCTGCTGCTGCTTTTAATACATGTTTGGAGAAATTGCTAAAGGAAACTTCAGATGTTCAGGCCTCTCCCAGTCATCATATAATAGTGGATGTTTCTGAACCAACAGTTCCTATGTTAGAGGAAAAGACTTTTTTTAATAAGGTGATGGAGCGCAGCCATCATTCTTATTCCAATGATCCAAAAGAGACCAGAGTAGGATCTCAAACAAAAGGAACTATTGAAAAACATGACTTACTCCAAACTCAGCCTGTAGAATTTACATCTAGCATGGGAAATTTGCCTCAATCGTTGGAAGAATTAAAATCTTTGCCTATGAACATTCCCAACAGAGAGGATAGGCAAAAGAATACAGATGATATGCTTACTTGGGAAGAAAGCTTGCCAATTCCATCAGTAGAATTAATACAACCTGATATCTGTGATGCTGCTCAGAACAGAACAAACTCTCCTGAGGAAGGGATTTTTGAGGTGATATTTAAAAATAATGTTCCATCAAACAGAACATGCAGTGATTTGAATGCTAAACTCATCCAACTGTTGAAAGAATCGGCAAAATTGTCCACTACTGAAAACATTTTGAAAACACCATTTGATGATATTTCTAAAGAGAGTCAACAAAAGTCCTATAAACAAATGAATGAAAAGAAAGACTTTGCTTCACCCCAAATGTCCAGTCATTTGAGAGAAGCTATGGATGAAGCTGTTGCGGGAAGCAAAGATACAAAGAAGGATGACTGCATGCTGATTGTTATGCCAGATGGCACAAGAGAAGCAACTAAACAATATGCAAACCCTAAGGAGAAAATTCAGGGAGAATTAACTGATGAGCAATCTGTGAAAGTGAAGGAAACAGATGTGAAAACTATTACATCGAAATCATGTGATCATGCAACATTTAAAGCTAATTTTAAAAAAATAGATAATGAAGACTCAGCACTTGGAGACATAGAAATTCCGAAACTAGCATATAACACATTGCAGCCTAATCAGTCTGTGAGCTCAGCTTATGCCAAAGATGCATTGGATACTCAGGAAATAATTGAAATGATAGAAAAAGATGTTGTTCCTTCTAATCCTGGACATGTGGAATTCAAAGACCGTTTCCAAACATTACTCAAGAAAAACTCTGAAATTTTACCAAAAATGTTTAGCCAAAAAAACACAGAGAGTAGCAATGAGATGCAAATAAACAGAAAGTCTACTCAGAACATAGGTTTTATCAATCCACGAGAAGTAGACTGTGGTCAAGAAATTAAGGAAACTGTAAACAAGACTAATGCGCCATCCAGATTTCAGCAAATTGAATTTAATTCCAGTTTACAGAAATTACTAAAGGAAACTGCTCAAACACCACCTTCTCACCCAGAATGTGTAAGCCTTCCTCGAGAAGAAACGGTAATGAAATCTATTGCTCCAGCAAAAGATGTTGGGGCATTAAAGTCTAGTTTAGAAAAATTAATTTTGGAAAGTTTTGATGCTGCCTCTCAGCCACTCACAGTCGACTGCAAAAACATTACCAGTGATTCATCACCTGATTTAGATGAGCAAAGCTTACCTGTAAAAATGCCAGTGTTGATGGAGAATACGTCAACTGATTACCGTATTGAAGTTAAAATCCCACTGACAGAGAAGGTCTCCAAACACCATAAGCAAATTGAAGAAGGAACAAAGATTTCAGAGAATAAGGTTTTCCAAAAAATTATCCATCACAACCTAGCATCTTCAGAAACTCCATGGCTAGAAAAAGAGCAGGATTCTTCTTCCCCAGCCGATAAGAAAGAGAACAGAAGCATACAAGACAAAGAAACAGAACTTTCCACTACAAACGTTTCATTAACTGATGCCAACAAAAGCATGATTGAGGAATATGGATTGCAAAGATCAAGCACCCCTCTCTCTGGAAGTTCTCTCCAAACCAGGAAAGTTGAGTCAGATTTTTCAGATGAAAATAAATCTTGGGAAATCCAAAGAAGTCCAATATGTGAGCATTTAAAAATTATTTTATTCTTATCTGGGTCTGTTTTATAGTGATTATTAGAAAACCACCTGGATGGTACACATTCATTTATTTCCCCTAAAACAAAGTTTTTCTAATTTATGATTCATGGGGCATTGGTTCCTTCATCAGGATTTAAATAGAGGTGCATGATGCTCTGAATTCAAAAATGCTCATGCATTCTCCAAATAAAATCCAGAACATTGGGCAAAAATCTGTACAGTAATTTAATTTATATTTGACCTCCTAATAACTTCCTTTTGTCCTATCAGTTAGAAGTCAGGAATGGTACCATATGTTCTGGATGATTTTAAAAAATTATTTATACCTGCCAGTTACAAACTTGGATTATCCTTCTACAAAATCAATTTCCTGCCTTAGGTTGGCAGAGAGAAATATTAATATTGTAGACAATCCTTTTACTTTGACAGCATAATTTGATGGAATATTCTACATAGTCACTTTCTCAAAGCTCACTTTAGCCCTTCAAGTGGTAAAAATGTGCCATTAGGGACAATTTCACAAGATGAAGAAAAATAAAGAGTTTATACATGCATTTAAGAGTTTGCTTAAATGAACAGTTTTGACTTAAATATGTTCCATTACGGTTCTTAAGAGAATTGTGCCAGCAAAATAAATTTGGATTTTTTTTTATCCAAACAGTCTTGCGTAGCTGGAAACCACTCCAATATATTATTTTCTTTTTTCTCAAGCTCTTCTTCCTATATTTGCTTTTCTAATATCTGAACCACTGAGATTGCTTGCACAAATTCAAGTCTTTCTGCTACTGGATGCTACCGCCTGCTTGAAGATCTGCTATAACTTCATCATGGCTTCCTGCTTTGCTTCGCTACCTTTCCTCTTCTTTAGGTCTTCCAACAGCATCATCCTTCAAGATTCAAAAGTTAGTTCTCTCTCCAGCCTTTGGCCAGCCCCACCCAAACTGATCTTCATCAGTCAATTTTTAAAAATCTTATCAACTCAAAGTTTCCTTCCCATAGCAACAATAACTAAGGCAACCAAAACTGACTAAGAGCAATTCACACACACACACACACACAAAAGCACCAAAGTTTTGAGTTACTCATTTGCATGATAACCTGACATGGAAACGACTCATAAAACATTAGATAAGACGACCAAAAAGATAAAAATATTTCTTGATAAACAAATGGTGGTCTAGAAGGCATGGATTTTAGTTTTTGTTATAAGGCTGGAACTACATATTAAAACAAATACGGGATTGTCTCATTCAATGGCACTCCTTGTCAATTTCAATAGTGAGAAAATGAACTGTGAAGTAATTTCAGATCAGGAATGGCGATGAGCCATTCTTGTATTCTTTGATTTTTATTTTTAGAAAATGAACTGTGAAGTAATTTCAGATCAGGAATGGCGATGAGCCATCCTTGTATTCTTTGATTTTTATTTTTAGAACTTGGATGAATTAACACAGATAGAGATAGGTTATAATAGTTGGGACCTAAGTCTGTGCGTTGTGCAGTGCTCATGTTTTTTGTTTTGAAACAGGTTCGGAGGAAGAATTGTACCCTGTTATGAAGGCTCTGAAAAGGAGTTCAAATAGGCAAATTCCTTCCAAAAGTCTAGAGGACATACCAACAGCCACATCAAGTGAGCAAAACATTTGCCTGACATTTTCCATGCCCTTAACATTTCTCTTTGATATACTTTTGTCCCAATCTAACCACCATTAACAAGATTTAGCTCCATTTTGGAAGGAGTAAATTTCTTAAAAATTTTTCATCAAGCAAATACACCTACAATTTTAAAATCTATAGCAGAAATGAAAAAGCTATATAAAATTATTTGTTGGCAGAGACTGCTTCAGAAATTGTAATGTGAGATGTATTGGCTCACAGCCTGTCTCTGTCAGTACTGTAGCTGTTTGTGAACCCAGATCCATGATGCCTCATCCCAGTTTTTATTACAGGTAGTCCTCGTTTAGCAACCAGAGTTGGGACTTGCCACTCAGTCATTAAGTGAAGTGGTCACTGTGTGATTGTGCTTATAAGCTGTCTTTAGCTTTCCTTTGCTTTACAGACTTGCGAAGGTCATAAATGCAAGGACGGGTTGGTTGTAAAATTATTTTTTCATCATTGTTGAAACTGTGAAGTCAGTTGCTAAATGAGGACTACCTGGATCTGAATTTTATTTCCATTATCCCACATAGTGGACAATTTCTTAATTTATTTGTTAAATTTATATGCTGCTGAACTGATAAATGACTTTCAGCAGCTCACAATAAAAAACATAAAATGCAATAGATTAAAAACAATTATATACTACCAGACAATGCTGGTAGTAAGGCTTTATCAGGTGATGGCTCAATTATCATTAAATTGTTGGAGTACACATTTGATAATAAATAAAATCTTATTTTTTGAGATTCAGTTAGAAAAAAACAGAAGAGGAATCTAAGTTTAATGGCTCAGGCACCATAAATAATGGCTTCGAGCTCGTAATATCTATTTGATTTTTTTCACTAAGTCAAAGTTGATTTTCTGTGGCAAATATCTGTTCAGTTGTACAATCATCCTACTTTTGTTTTTGGTGTTTGGCAAATTTTAAGATGAAACTAGACAGATCCCTTGGGTCATTGTCTCAGAGAGATGTCCTTACCAGATTCCTCATGCCTTTAACAATGGCAGAGCTTTTAAGGTAACTGAAGAGTTCTTAAAAGTTCAGGGAGACATTCAGAGATGTATCTGCCTTTAAAGTGGCCCATGTTGAACTGCATTGCACAGTC
This sequence comes from Acrochordus granulatus, assembly GCA_032468055.1. Lineage (NCBI taxonomy): Eukaryota > Metazoa > Chordata > Lepidosauria > Squamata > Acrochordidae > Acrochordus > Acrochordus granulatus. Next base: position 92,396 of record JANHZU010001802.1, read on the forward strand.
AAATATTTTATGACATTTTGTATTATGTCATAAACTGTTTTATAGTAATTTTTATGACATAAAATATATTATAAAATTAGCCAAATTTCAATTTCCCAGGAGTCATAGGTCCTGGATTTTGGATGAATTCTGTAAATTAAACCATTTGAGGTGGTTCAAAAATTGGAAATGATTCTTGTAATTGAACTTTGTCCAGTCTAGTGCCCTTCATATGCAGCAGGCAATCATTTCTAAACATCCTGACCACCTGGGAAGTCCAGCACCTTGGAAGAATGTTAGGTTGATGAAAGCAGTTCTTGATCCAGAATTCAATATTCTGGAACTGTGTTGTTGTCAGAATTCATGCTTTGGACATATATTCTAAGTGCAGCTTCTAACAAGTCGATTTTACAAAAAAAAAATAGTTCTATGAACAGCATGTTGACTTTTTCAAATCTTACCTTTACCTTTATCTGACAACTTTAATAATTCGTAGCATAAATTGTACTAGAAATGTTGATAGGTATCCTTCAGAAGAGAAGAAGATCACAGTACGTGTGGTTTTTTCTGAACTTGACTTTACTCCAAATTTCATTTTGCTTCTCTTTAATCTCTAGAGGCTTCAACCTACAAGGATATCCTAAACAGCTGAATTATCTAACTGTGTCACCATTTTTCCTCTTGCGCAGATAAAGAAAAAATAAATCTTGCCAGGGAAGACTTAGTGCTTAGTGCTGAAGATGGTAATTATTTTATATGTAACTGCATGTATCTAATGTTTTGCTTTAGTAAAATGTATGCACTTAGTATTCCGTATGCATTAAATATTTTATTAAGCTAGGCTCTGAAGTAGTTAAATATTGCATGATTTAGACTTTGGATTAATCTGTGATTTTTGGTTTAATACTTGTATGAAGAAAGTCCTCTCAGAAATATAGATTATAGTTCAGCTTAAGATATTCAAGTTTCAACCCATAGCCTTCTGGAGGTCACAGTATGTATAAAATGTGTACCAAATATTATATAAACTATGACATGCTACCATAATTGGAATTAAAATAGATGCAACATTCTTGAATTCCAAGAATATTTGACCATGATTAATTGACCAGACAATGATTGATTGCTGTGGAAAAATGCAGTATTTCCTCTTGTCCTAAAAATAAATGAACTTATTAATTATGCTAAGTGCTGTTAAAGGAGTATGCTTAACCAGCTTAAAAATTTTATCTCAGGCCATCCACTAGGATTAGATTTTTTCTACTTTTTTTGAATAGTGGAAATGAAATTAGGTGTTGTAATATGCCATTTCTTCAAGAGATTTTTCTCTCTTACTTTAACATCTGGCAGCCCCTCTTAGCCATATCCCATATGAAAATATGAATGATTACTTAAAATAGCTTGAAAGTAGAGTATCTAAAGAAGGGGGTGTCCAACCTTGGCCATAGGAATTCTGGGCGTTAAAGTCCACACATCTTAAAGTTGCCAAGGTT
>JANHZU010001802.1:147756-166460 GCA_032468055.1 Acrochordus granulatus
AGTGAACAAATGGATATTTATTATACTCAGTGAGCAAAGGCCTAAAAACAAGCCCTAAACAGAGATGGCTTAAATTGAGAAGATGCTTGAACAGGAAGTTTCAATAATATTTGTTCAGAACAGCCTGAGAAAATTAACATTAGATCCAAAAACTTGTTTTCAACAAGAGTTTAGGTCAAAATTGGTTTTAGAAAAATCTAGGACCAATTCACCATCTTCCCCTGGGGAAAAAAACATTTGAAGGAAACAAGGAGAATATACAGTGGTGAATGCTTACATTTAATGGCAAAATGGTAAAAAGTATTTTAATGTCAGTAGTTGGACAATGTTATATTAAGGGCATGTCCAATTAGTCATTGATAATGAAATCTAATGCCTTTAACTTATATGTCCATTAAGTTCAGTGCCCAGCTATTTATGCATTACATTGGATTAGTAGACATACTGCCATCCCTGAGAACTATCTGCCAAGTAAAATTAACAAGTGCACAAAATTCTGTAACAAGAAATTGAGCTATAACAAGTACTTTTTAGGATGCCAACCATTTCCCTTTTCTAGGTTGCTGCATTTCATTTTCAGGTTTTCTATGTCTTTCCTTTCAGCTGTGAACCAGTGTACTCTAGTTAATGAGCATGTTTCAGGAGCTCTTTGTGCCAGCTTCTTTTTATTTCTCAGAGTAGTTCCAGGCCCCAGATACTCCCTTACAAGCAGTCTTAAAAAATGAAATTAGCAGAGTAGCTGCAGCCCAGTTTAGGAGGTTGAACTTTTTTTCCAACTGCAGCCATTCACTTGAAAGCTCAACTGCCCCTTTAAAAAATGGTAAAGATAAACTGAGGAAGAGTTGGTACAGAAGGTTTTAGCTTGTTTGCTTACTGAGAAAGTAGGTATTTATGACTTCCTACTGGAACTATTTGGTACACATGTGTCAACATGCTTTCCAAATCTTGAATGTGCTCACTGGACTAAAATCAGTTACACTTCTTTCTCTGATATCATTCAATCCAGAACTGATGCCCATGACATCACTCTGCACATTTTCTCAACCTTCACTGTGCCACCTTGTACAACAACCCTGACCTTTCCTGAGAACAACATCATGTTCAGCTTCTGCTTATCCAATTTAGTTTATGGAAAGCAGGAATAGTTTGATTGAATCTCATATGATGTCTTGCTGAGAATCCTATGTGACATGTCCATGAACCAGAAGTATCATTGATTGATAGCCTGATTTCTCAGGGTAACTGATGGCAATCTTGTTTTCTTTTCTCCATCACTTCAAGCTGATGTGTGTGCACACGTCTATACATATGGGGCAGCAGGCAGGACCAATGAAAAATATATGAAAATATTGGCAGTTGGAATATTTTGTATAGTAGGCATGGATAACCTCTGGATTTCCAATTATTGCAGCACTAGATTTCCTGGTGATCCTAACTAGCATAATGAGTCAGGCTGGGATTTGTAAATCAGTAGCATCTAATAGGTTACAATAGTTTCTCCCAACCTGCTCAACTTCCACATACATAGCTTTTCAGCAATAGTCATACTGGCTTGAGAATTATGGACTTCACAATGTTCTCTGAGCTTGGTTGTTTGCTTGCAGATGTTTCATTATCCAACTAGGAAACCTAGGAAGGAAACAAGAGACTAGAACCCGTTTTCTCCAGCAGCCAGTATCTAAATAAGAAAGGAATAATACCAGAGAAACTATCAGGAAGAAAATACAGGTAATCCTCAACCTATGACTATTTGTTCAGTGACTGAAGTTATGACGCTGAATAAATGATACTGAATGATAGTCCTCAGAATTCTGGCTGTTCCAGCACCCCATGATCATGTGATCATGAGGTGGGTACTTGGCAATTGGTTTGCGCTTAAGGTTGGTTGCAGAGCCCTAGGATCAAGTTATTGCCGTTTGCAACCTTCCCTGCTTGGCTTCCCCAGAAAGTCAGATGGGGAATCTGGTAGGTAAGGCTGCAAATCACTGGGGTAAATCTCCATCCACACACACCATCCCCAGCCCCTCTGCACTTGCACTGTGCTGGCCGCTCGTGCATCCCTCTGCACCTCATCATATTATCCTCACAAAACTTTCCTGACTTTTCTGTCTCTCCCTTGTGCATCCTCACCAACTCGCTCCACACCTTTAGCATACTCCCTGGTGTCTTCACATACACATCCTAAATTATCTCTTGCAGCCTGATGCACCCTCTTGCTCCCTCCCTGACTAGATAGCAGTCACTTATCTTGGAAGAATGCAACAGCAAACCATTTTTGCAAAAAATTACATTAATGTCCTGTGATGTTACCAGGTTAGTTCAAGGGATTTTGGTTGTTTGCTTCCTCCTAAAATTAGGAAGCTACTCCTGAGAACAGTATCATATTTAGCTATTGGGTAAAGTTTAGTTTAGGGAAATCAGGAATACCTTGACTGAACCTCATACGATATCTTGAGAATCCATTGTGAAGGTGGAGGTTCTGCTTTAGAAATCAAAGAAAGGGAATTGATTTTATCTGGTGGTGAAGATGATGGAAGTGCACCAAAACTGTTTACCTTTTGTAATACTTCTTGCAAGTAGGGTTACTTCCAAAGCTATTACTGAGCTGCAGCTACACACCATTGCCTCCATACTTGGGGACCAGAAATACTCTTGTAAATAAAGAACATGCAAATGATTAATATTTTGCAACATGCCAACCTTCAGTTATTATTTTACTTTTTTAAAAAAAAAAGTCATGTGGGTCAAGATTATCTAATGTCTCTGAGTATATTAGAGCTTGCCGTCATAAGATTTACTCTGTTAATCCCAATCATTTCTGTCCTTCAGCTATGATGTAACTGTGTTTTTTGATGCTTGGGCTTGACTTTCACCCAACTGGATTTGGAGAACGCTTAGTCAGGCAGAATGGAAAGGATGCCAAGTTGCTTACAAATAAATACATTGTTAAAGCATAGACCCTCTTGTAGCTAGATGTCCTACAGAGAGCTGAGGAACACTTTTTCGCCTTTTTATTTAACTTGTAACCCATCTTTATTATTTTTACAAATAACCCAAGGTAGTAACACACCTTAACCTCTCCTATTTTCCCACAACAACCCTGTGAGGTGAGTTGGGCTGAGAGAAGGTGACTGGCCCAAAGTCACCCAATTGGCTTTCGTGCCTAAGATGGGACTAAAACTCATGGCCTCCTGAGTTTTTTGCCTGTTGCCTTAACCACTAGACCAAACTGGCTCTTTACTTTTACTCACAAATAAAAGAAAACCGAACTGGGTGACACTGCTCATAAGCACTCATGTCCTGTCACTTCCCAATTGGACTATGCAATGCACTTTACATGTGGCTGAACCTGAAGACCATCTGGAAACTACAACTGATCTCTTGCAAAATTGCAAAAAAAAAATGTAAACTTTCTCAACAAGGCAAATGTGCATTTGAATCTTAAGGACAAAGGCCATTCTTTTGATAGCTGCAAATTCTAGACCCTGGACAAGGAAGTTCACGGATTAACAAGGGAATCAAAGAACCTATTTATGTAAACACATTAAATCCTCCCCTTAACAGAGGAGGGGGAATTAGACATCAGTTATCTCTTTACTGTAACTTTGTCTCATGTTCTCAAATCCTTCTAGCCCTTTCTGATGTGTATTGTGCTGACCTTGAAGGGCAAGAGTAGTCTCTAAATCTTTATTGCTTAATCTTATCACTCTGTTAGCCTGCTATGTAAGAACTTTTATCTGGTGTGTGCCCTATATCCTTCCATGTGATATATTCTTGCCAACTCTTCTCCACATGGAATTAATCAAGTCTCCTGGATAGGAGACAAAATGTTTTCCTATTACATCAAATAATAAAAGTCCAATTTCCTTTTTGAGAAAGTTTTGCAAATATTTTGCAATTTTGCTATGAATCATGACCTGGATTAATGAAAATATACATAGACATTTACATCCGCTCTTGAATGGCAGTGTGCATAGTTCTGAACACCCCATGGTTTGTCTGTATTACACTGATGCTACACTGGCTTCCCGGATATTACATTTTTATCCTGATTTTACATTTTTCTGTTTTCTAAGGAAGCCATGCTCAAGTCCATACTTTTATAAATAATAAATTGAAGCACAGGAACATACATTGAAACCCAACAAATGCAGAAAAAGTGAAAATTTTACTTCTGACCTGGAAGCTATACAGAGATCCCTTATAATTAGTCGCTTAGCGACTGTTCAAATTTCTGACAGATTCCCCAAGGTTACTTATTACTTGTATTCCAAGTGCTGACAGCTACCCCCCTCTCATGGTTACATGATCACATTTTGGGCACTCAGCAGCCAGCTGTCATTTATGTTTGTTTGCAGTATTCTGCGGTCACATGACCATGTTTTAGGACATTTGCTGGAAACCACCATTTATGTCCAGTTTCTGGTAAAAAAATGCCCATTGGGCACAATGGATTCATTTAACAACCATTTAAGCAATGTTTGCTTAATGACCAAGATGATTAATTTAATGACTGCTATGACAAAGGTTACAAAATCAGGCGTGTTCATGCAGTAAGTGTCCGGCAAATATACAGCCATAATTACAGGCTCCCATTACAGTCATAAGTTGAGGATTTCTGTGCTTCTGTAGATGCAGCCTGATGTATGCAGTTCTAAAAAAAATCTGAAGATTTACAAAGACAGAATAGGAATACTGTTCTTTGGGCTTGTTCCAGCAAAGCAGGAGCAAGATGTAGGAATTACTTTGCTTTGCTGGCACATTGTAAGCAGAAATGTTGTCAAAACCTGCTGTCGGCTTCAGTCCTGCTTTGTCTGCACAAACCACAGTTCCTTGTTTTGTTAATCTGATAAACCAGTTTGAGATTTTTGTTTTAAAACTTGTATTTTTTTGCTTTTGCAGCACATTTCTCCAAAGATGCACTTTTTCATTTGCCATCTATCTCATGTACAGAGGATTGGCAAGTCCCTTTCCTCAATATGATGCATCTTTGAATATTATTTTCATGCTTATATGTGATTTGGTACAACCTTTTCTACAAGCTATTTTAATGACAAACTGCACTGCTAAAATTGAAGAACTGAATTTTTAATTTTTAAAAAATGAGAGAAGTTTTAACTCAACTGCATACTACAGAAATTTCTTTAGTGCAATTTCTATGTGAGGCTGTGATTAATAAGTCATTATATTGTACATTTTATGCTGTTTTAAACATTACAAAATATAAAATGCACTTTGGACCTTGATGCTGTAACATATTGTCAAACTTATGTTTTCCTAATGCAGGATATAATTCAAAGAACAAATGCTGCCTCAGTTTTTAAATCAGAGGAGAGGATGTGATTATATGTAAATACTGTAGGTGCAAATTAAAACAGACCTAAGTGGAGTCTTGGGGATCGTAGAACAAAAGTTGAGTGTGTAAAGTAATTGTCTTTTTTTTATGAGAATACAGATACTGCAAGTGCATTCCTGATTTGGCAATGGTTCCTTTAGAATTATTGGCTTTTCCTGTCCCAGGGAGAAAACTGATTTTAGGTCGGCCTTTTCACAAAGCACAAACCTTGCACCAGGAAGGAATTAGCTTTCTATCACTTCTGGGTTTGCTTTTCCTGGCCTTGATCCATCATGGGAAATCTTGGTGTCTTAGCTTGCCATAGGAAATCTCTCTTTCTCCTGATGGACCCCGATCTGTTTAGAGTAGTATACGCTTGCAGTGTGGAAGAATATGCTACTTTTGAATGGCTAGAAACCTTCCCAAGAACTCCTTCAAGAGAAGCATTTTTATTGCTGACTCCATTTGCCAGGTGAATACTCTTAAGAATATGGATAAATAACTTGGATTTTAAAGCTTCTTTATACAGGTAATCCTTGATTTACAACTAATTGTTTAGTGACCACAGTTACAATGGTGTGAAAAAAGTGACTTATAACCAGCCTTCACACTTACAACTTTTGCAGTGTCCTGTGATAACATGATCAAAATTTGGGCACTTAGCAACCACCATGTATTTATGACAATTGCAGTGTCTTGAGGTCACATGATCACCATTTATGAACTTTGTAGCTGGCTTCTGACAAAGTTGATGGAGAAGGATAGATTCATTTAAAGACTCTGTGATTCACGAACAATCATGGCCACTGGACAACAAATTATTTCAAATGTTTTGCTTCCTGAAAAATGTTTTGTGATTTTGATAGATCCCTTCAAAACTGAACACAAATATAATTTCAGAATGACTGTATCATATAGAAATATTGAGAAATATGAAATAATTTAATGATTATAATATATTTTATCACATAATGTTTCTGACATGCTGCATAAATTCAACAGGGCTAAAACGCTTTTGCTGCTGATTTTCATTTGTACTTCCAATGCATCTCGCTGCAGTGTCCAACAACAGTCAGCCAGCATTGATGGATTCCAGTTGCCCTGATACTGTTTTTCCATTGTGGCTATGTTCCGGTGAAATCTTTCATCATGTTTGTCACTAACTATACCTAGATTTTTGGGAAAGAAGTCCAAGTGTATGTGTGGAAAATTAATCTTCAGTGGCATTTCATGGTCTTGCTTGCTATAAGAAGTCTGTCAATCAGCTGAATGTAGTTTGGTGCTCTGTAGTTGCCAAGAAAATTCTCAACAACATCCTTAAATGCTTTCCAGATGATTTTTTCTTGCCCCACTAATAGATCTTCGATCCGCTTGTCATTGATGATTTATCTGATCTGTGGGCCAGCAAAAATGTCTTCCTTAATCTTGGCATCAGTAACTCTTGGAAATGTCTGTCTCAGCAAAAACCTTTACCTTCCTTGTTCACTGCTCTCACAAAATTTTTCATCAATCCATCTTTATGTGAAGCAAAGGCAGAAATATCTTAGTTGGATCAATAAGTGATTCATGTGCCGTGTTTTCTATCCTGGAACCAAATTCTTTTGGAGTGGCCATTTCTTTTTAATGTAATCCAGTTCTCTTGAACAGCTGTGCCATTTGCATATGTAACAACAGTACTTGGTATATCTGAATTGCATTCCAAGCAGCAGAGCCACTACATTTATATCACCACAGATATTCCAGTAGTACTTAGTGTACTGGATGTGCTTCAACAACAATTCTTGTTTTTGTATGTTTCTTTCATGTGTTCAGCATAGTCAACAGGTACTGAAGGGTGTTTGCAAAAATAGAAGATTTCTATAAAATGGGAAGTGATAGGTTGAGTTATAAGTTATATTCATGATTAGCAGCCAAAAATCTATCAGATATACCCAAAAGTGTTCATGAAACAAAATCGTTGTTGTCCAAATTGCTTAATGATTTTAATAAAAAAGGTCATTAAATTGGTCGTGAACACTTAATGACCACCTTGCTAAGTGATGGACGTTCCAGTCCCAATTGTGATTTTAAGTTGAGAACTACCTGTATTCTTATATGAAAAATATATTGGAAAGAGTAAGAAAAGTTGAAATGTTTGTAGATAAAATTTGAGATGGATTTAATCCACGTTAATTCATGAAAAAAAATATCTCCCAACCTTTGTACAAACGTTATTTGAGTTTACACTATCTTGCAGGATTGCTGTATGAATGAATGAATGTCATCATTAGAAGAAGAGAGAATGCAAAGATGAGAGATGAGAACTTTTATTCAGGGAATATTCCTGTCATAAGGAAGAAGGTTGAAGCAGGTGATCTCAGTGATAGAAAAGATTGTGAAAATGTCATGCAGGACACAAAGTTAAGAAACTTTGGCATTGCAAATGCTGGTCATTCCCATTAGCTGAATGTCTGCAACATCACTTCTTCATCTTTTAAAATAGCCACATCTCTGGACTACCTTCAGTAATACTGATTCATTTCCAAAGTGGCTTTTGGGCATTGAACCAATTGCTCTATTTTTCCTTGCTTTCTCTTGTGCTATTAGCAGTTTTGCACTGATATCCTGGCTTGTTTGGAAATTGTGGAAAATTATGTCATATTTTACTTGGAAGAAACCTCTTACATGGGATCCCATAATGTAGAAATTGTGAATGCTAATGGTTAAATTTAGGAATCTTTAAATGGAGACTATGCAAGTTCCCAATCTGGTCCTCTCTCTGTGGAGCCAAGTCAGAAATGGATCCAGAAGAAATTAAATTGGTTGGAGGCAAAACTGGATTCTTGCAATTTCTAACCCTGGATCTGTCTTTGAAAAATCTCTGGAGAACAGCAACAGGACTGTTTGCAGGGATGGATTACTAACATGATTGTTCCTTGATTGTTTCCTGGTGTAACTTAAGAAAATGATGAAGTGCATTGAGTTGTTATTATTAAGTACTATCATGAAGGTATCAACTCACAGCAACCACATAGATTCTCTCTAGGATGATTTGTTTTCAACTTACTCTTGTCTCTCAGAGATACTTCATGGCTGTTGTAAGTGAGTCCATCCATTTGTTGCTAGTTGCCCTCTTTTCTTCCAATTTTCTAGCATTATGGACTTCTTAAAACAACTGGGTCTCTCCATGAAGTAAGCAGAATTTCAGTTCTTTGAAATAATCCAGACAAGGAACATTAACCACAAGTATTTGTAAGGTTAATAAGTAATTGTAAGGTTTCAGTAATATAATCTTGCAAGTCAGTTTTCATTTATCAGACCATTGTCTAGGTTGCAGCTCTTCTGCCTACCCCACATACTGTTACAAAAATTTGATAGTTTGAGCCTTGTCATTTCTATCTCAAATGAAAAATTTGGATTTATTTATTCCCAGACCGATTTGTTTGGCCATCTGTGCATCTTCAATGATAAAAAGTATCTAAACTCTTTTCACCCTGCCTCTTCAAACATGGCAGCATCTGCCCTGGGATGCCTGTCTAAAAGGCTTAATACAAAAGGATAAAGTGGTGAGGAAGGCAAAGGACAACAACTTATATAGCAATTTTTAAATGTTATCACTAAGTTGTGCCCCTTCACTTTAGAACTGGGCAAAACCAGTTATGTATTAATTAGCAATCATTGTTTAGAAAATGCATCCTTTGTACTTTTTTTATTTTGTAAGGATTTGGCTAACCTTTGTTCTATTATTGTTGTTTGCTTTAGACACTGATCGAGCTTTAGCACTTTTGGAGGATTATTGTAAGAAGCTAAAAAAGCCAGAGGAACAGCAATTGAAAAAAGCCATTAAAAAGGTGATGGGCATCTTTAAAAGCAGTTTGTTCCAGGCCTTGCTAGGTATGTGAATTAATGCTTTTTCATATTTTTATGTTTCATTTATTTGGATGTTGTCATGGATGGTTTTAAAAGGCGTTTACAAAACACTTCTTGCGATCTGGGAATGCTGAGTGCTGTTTGATTTGTTTGGTTTACCAACTATAATAACTATGAGTGATAACTGTGCATGGGAGGCAAGTCTTTTTTCATGCTGTTGCCATTTGCTTTGTGAGATAGGTCACCAATTTTGTAAAGGAGCCAATATTTAGGATTAAAAAAAATTCTCTCATTGAAAAACAACAGAGGTGTTAGCCAGGAAACTGGCAATTCTTGGAACCCAGCATGTTATTCCCAGTAACACTCCCAAGTCTAAGAAAGGTAGATATAAATCTCTTTATGTGTATATAAACAGGGCTTTCTCTGATAAAAGCGGGAAAAGCAAGCTAAAAAGGCAGGGAATTGCTTTATATACACTTCAAATATATTATGTTTTGGAATAAGTTCATCCATTGTTTCTAGTCAATTGACTCATTACTGACATTGCACACTTGCATGCTGGCTTACATGTAGTATGTAATGTGCTTAACATGATCTTGTTAATGCTCATCTAAATTTCAGAAGGTGTGGTTTTAATGTAATGAATTTGTAAGTGCAAAAGTTCAGCTTCAGTCACTCTCAACCGGATTGAGCTAGTTCTTATCGCTGATCCAAGAAAATCCCAATTACTAGAAACAGAAATCAAGATAATTCCTAGTTACTAAAAAGATTAATCAAAAGGGCCTCCTAGCTGCTCCCATCAGAAGAACAAAAGGTTCTTCCCAAAACTGTGGTCCCAAACCAGCTTGCAGTTCTCAAATGCTCTTTGCTGAAAACTTAAGGAGGCTTAAATCTTGTTGGTCAATGCTAAGAGTTGTTGATTTGGTGGGAAATACACTGTTTTGCTGAGTAACTTCCTATAAATTATTACTGTCAAGGACAGGGAAGGATCATATACCCATTTATCCTGAAGATGCTCCAAGGGATTTCTCTGAGAAGGAGAGAGATATGGAAGCACTTTGTATAGATTGCACAGAATGTCTATGTTTGCGTTAACACACTTAAACAGATCTAGGAATTGCTTTCATGATAAGTTTTCTTATTTGTAAGTATGGCTTCCTTTCGTTGTGCAAACCTAGTCCCTTTGCTGGAGTTAGTTTATACTTTAGTATATTGTGCAATATTCTCGATTGGAAGAGAGAAGTCTTAGAATTGTTGGATAGGAATTTAGCATCCATATACAGCAATACCAAAAACAGCAGGAGAACAATAATGAAGCTTTGGAACTGTGCGGAACATGTCTTCAAAACTTGAATCTGGGATATTCTTTTTGGCAGAAATGTCACAATAGCATCTGGTTTCCTGCTGCTTACTTCTAATCCTGGACATTGATTCTCTGCTAATTCTGTGATAGAGCCCATAAGTGCTTCCTTCTTTAGCTTTTCCAAGGCATGGCTTTTGGGGAGGCAGAGAGTATGGGAGGGTCTGATCCAGAGATAGTAATAATAAGTCAACAAAAGCAAAATGGAAGTTACCTTTCAAAGGTTTGTTTGCATCTCAATTCTGCACCCAATCATTCAAACAGTACTGTTTTTATATCAGATTATTGCTGTCTACAAATGTTTCCTCTTCACAGGAATGTCAGTAAGATACCTTGATAAAATGACTGGGATTTTGTTCTAACTTTTCTGTTTTGAGAAGACTTCATACATGTATTTTTTCTCTGTGTTAAATATTTTTAAAGGTAAAGGTCTCCCTGTAAGTTGTATCTGACTCTAGGGCGGGGTGCTCATCTCCATTTCCAAGCCAAAGAGCCAGCATTCATCCGAAGATACTTCCATGGTCATGTGGCTGGCATGACTAAATGCCAGAGGCGCATGGAACACTGCTACCTTTCCCACCAAGTTGGCAATATCTATTTATTTATCTACTTTCATTTTCATACTTTTGAACTGCTAGGTTGGCAGGAGCTGAGACAGAACAATAGGTGCTCACTGTTGCATGGCAGCAGTGGGTCTCAAATTTGGGCTGCCAACCTTAACCACTCGTGCCAACATGCCTCTTGTTAAATATTTTTATAAGTAACCAAAAAAAAATGAAAGGTTTGAATCCAAATGTACCTTCCTAATGCAAAAATGTATTCACAGGATTATATTTTATTTCACCAAGGTTTTAATATGCACATGGAGCTTTTTACTTCTCATAGAATGCAAAAGCTATGAAATTTGTTATTTAACCACAAATGGAGAAATTGTAATGATTGGCTTACAATAATTACAATAATCAGAATATTAATTCATGGATAGATAGTGGCTTAATATCTTGACTTCTTCCTGATCTGTCACCCATGTTTTTTTTCCTAGTTTAGATAAAATGGAAAAATATAGTTGAGTACACTGATGCTGCTTTTATAATGATTCAAGGAAAGGAATTGCATGAATGAGGGAAAGGTTTATGTGTCTTTTGTCTTAGAGGAATTGTTCAAACCAGCTTTTATGATGAAAGAATTTATCTAGTGAATCAACAAGCTGAGAGAAGAAAAAGTGGTCTGAAAATATATATATTTTATTTTTCTTCCTGACTTGGAATGAGCTTTCTTCATTCCCATGGTGCTTTTTAATACTATTAAAGAGATTGAAATGGAAAAACACATAACCTCTTATTATAAAATTGTTTTGCAATTTAATGGCTTAGAACCGCTAGTTTTCTAAAGTGGTTATCTGAGCATTTTCCAGACTGTAAGATAATGCTGTTGCATAATCAATAATCAGGTTTGGTTACATAATTTCTATTTTTAATAATCATACTTCTGACATCTGTTTGAGACCATTTGGGGTTGGTTTCCATGTTAGTATGCTTGCATTTCTTATCTTCCCTTTAAAGTTCTGTTATTGCCTTTGCAGGTTTTATTATAAATGGTTTTCTCTCTGGTTTTAAATCCTGCCACCTCACAGTTTTTGTGTTGTGACATAACATTTAGACATTTCAAAGAGCTATATCCAAGGCCACTTTTTAAAAAGTTGGCTTCACTGGGGCATGTGCAATCTTCCATCAGAGAAGATTCCAATCCTGAAATGAGGTATGAGCTCTGGCAGTGCTCCAATCCACAAACAGGTTCAGAAGATTCAAAATAAGTTTGTTTCAAGGTGAAATCATTTCTGGACTACCCTTTTTATGTATAAATTTTTTTAGCCCGCCTCGTTAGTCTGCCGGGTTTTTTGTTTTAATGGTTTTATTTTATTTTTATTTTTAAGTGTTTTTAATTGTTATTTATAGTGTTGTTAGCCACCGAGAGTCTTCTGATTTCGACGGCATATAAATTTAATAAATAAATAAATAAAACATCCTGTTCCAAGTTTGCTGTGGTCTGTTTCAGGGGTGGAATCATCAAGGGCAGAACATATTTTTGCATACTTCTGTATTCTACTTAAGTAACAATAAATATTTAGGGAGTTTGGTATCAAATCCATACCATGCCTAAAGCAAGGTTGGCCCCAGCTATTTGGCCCCCTGAAATGAAAAACAAGATAGATCTTTATCAGTAATAGTGAAATAATAGCTCACAACCCTAAAAAAAGAGAGTTGAGGGGCTCACTACATGGCCCATAAATGTTCTCCTTGATCCCTGTGTATTTCCTAGTGTCATCCATCTCAAGAGCTGCCTTGGATTTATCCCCATTTAGTTTAGCACCTTGTTTCTTGTGATTTTCCCACATGCTCTTGGGAAACCCACATGTAGGACATGGAGAAATGCTTGTAATGCTGGCGCTTTCCACGAGTCAATTTAACATGCATATTAATAACCTTGGCCCACTTCATGTGAATATTCAGTTGATCCCTTGAGTAGAATCACCCATTTTTTTAGTTGTAGGGATATTTGAAATTTTACTATGGACACTCTTCCTATATAGCAGCCCAAATGACCAATGGAGCCAATTATAAAATACCCATATACTGAGAGATGAACTAGCTAGGTGTAATGATCTCATGATATCAGAGCAAAAACAACTTGATAGCAGATTGGATGATTTAAAAAACAAATAGAGACAAGGATGTCTAAAAGTGAGGGGTGTTAGGCTTTTGGTACCTGGCTCAGACTGGAAGCAAAACTCTCACATAGCTTAAGTTTTAAGGGTAGAATTATGACAATTTTGTCAACTCTGCTCATATATAGAACTAATAACTTCCTGGAGATAAGAGTGAGAAGGACAACTATCATAAAGGATTTAAACACTGGATCTCTGAAGTTGCTAAAATAATTTGATATGGCATCTTACTTCAGTAAATCTTAGATATTTCTTGGATTAATTGTGAGCTTGCCTAAGTGGTTCATTCTTAATTTGTAGAGTGAGACTACTTGCTCTGAAGCTTGCTGTCCAGCCTTGTAGGATGTATCTCATTGTCATATTTTTGGGGGGGACAGGTGAGTTTTCTTCCCCTGTAATATTAGGTTAACACTACCCCACATACCTTGAGATTTATGTCATGTCTGTCAGACCTTTGAAGTAGAGCAAACCAGGAAACAAATATCTTGAATGCTAATACTTTTATTCTAAGGTTATAGTAACAGGATCCTACAAGTCTGAATGAGCCTCCCCCTCCCTGCCTTTATCTTTGTGAGAATTAGGAAGAGTTGTCTCTGTTTTGATCAACATCTATCACAAATACTATGTCGTGTTCTGAACCACATTTTTAAAAAAGATTTAAAAAATGAATGCGTTCAGTGAAAACCAGAGTAAATTATCTGTAATTTGAAAAGAATGTTTTGTGAGCAAAGATTGAAGCTTTAGCCAGATTTCACATTATAGTGACTTTTCAAATACCTAAAGAGAGATCACACAGAAGAAGCTCATGACTTATACATGTAATTACAATTCTACATACAATAACATATATTTCAGTACATGGTACCCTATTTCATTATGATCCAGTGAAATCTTAGGCAAATAATTTGTGCTATCAATTTATAAAAGAGATGGTGTGCTCTCTTTTGCAAATATAGGATTGTTTAATCTGAGCAGAAGATAGATTTGTGGGCTTAAATGGCCTCTGTGACTTTGGAAGTTGTTATCTCCAGATTGGTGGGGAACCAAGGCTGAGAGAATTCAAACTGAGATTTCAGCCTTTACACCAACCTTCCCCAACTCAGGCCTTCCAGGTTAGTCAAGCCTGCTTCTGGGAGAATTTGGAGCCAGTGGATCCCCTAGAATTAGTGGGAATCTCAGCCCCAGTAAAGCTGGTTCGCAGGGAGAAGTCTGCCCTATGCTGTGTCCAGCCTGTAGGCATGTTCTTGATAGGTTTTCTGGGACAACAGTATTTTATGTGTAACTTTTTACACTTGCATATTAAATTTGGATGCTTTCTGGTCAATAAAGGTGGTGTAGAGTGACATCTTGTGGTTGTATCTCCTTGGGAAACATTCTTACACACATATAGCTGTACTGAGCATATTTCTCCAAAACCCTGATCCAACTACCTACAATAAGCATTGAATATCTACTTCTTTTCATTGCATTATATGCACTTCCTGGGTTTGTGACTCTATTCCCACAACATGTTTAACCCATGCTAAACTACCAGTCATTTCAGTTTTTTGCCCCTGGTTTTGGAAGCTGACAATTATACTATAACTAAATAAAAAGTCTCAATTTGATGACATAGTGTTTCTGGTGACTTTCTTCAAGAAGTACCTGGTATCGCCTGAACCTTTTTGCTGTGAGGTTGGTGAACCTTTATCTGATTTTTGCCATTGGCCAGTTGAACAGAAGTAGGTTTGACCATAACATCCAGTCAAGGTTTGGGAGATGCCTTTTGTGCTACTGGCTTTGGCAGTGGATTTTAATAAATGGTGAGGATCACTTTTTCAACTGCTGTTCACTTCAGTTCTTGTGTTAAAAACTTTTGTCTTTAGGGATCTGAGTTATGAGCCTCAATTTTCTGATTTATTGGTTTCATATGCTTTCTATGTTTCCTCATACATATGATTCTAAGTGGCTCATAGTAATTAAAAAGCATAAAATAACATAATTGCTGTAAAAGGATAATATTTCCAGCTGGTAAAGTATAATGTAACAACAATTCCCAATAGATTCAGATCGAAAGCAACAATCTTGTACATTACTCTATTCATTTGTTGGCCTCAGATCTAACCTCAGTTCGAGTTAGTACTGAAATTTGTTAATCCTGTCACAGATTCAGGGATTACAACTCTATAACCTGTTTTTCAGCTGTGTGATTGGTGCTTTGGCTTGTCCTTATGCCTCCACCTTTGCTGGATGCCTCAGAAACATACAATTGGAAGGGATTTTAGAGGTTATCTGGTCCAGCTTCTGCTTGAGGTAGGATTTTTGACAGATGACCATTTCACCCAGTTGAAGCTCTCCAATGTAGCAGGCTGTTCTTGTGGAACTAGAGGTTCTTTCTGAGCTTTAGCCTAAACCAATTTCTTTTTATTTCTAACTTGCTCCTTAGTGCTATCAGTTCAATGTCTTCTACTTCCTCTTCCTAAATAAAATCATAACCTTTATATTTTTTTTAGGTTTGGCTTGTTTAGTTTTTATTCCTTTTGCCTATTTGAATTTGGTGTTAGGGATTTGTAATGCATTGTTTTCCATTGCATAAATCTGACAATCAGCATACCTAACCAGCAAAGTATTCTTGCCTCATGATCAATGCCTATATATTTTTTTTCAACAAAGGACCAAATCCCAAGCAAATACCCAATTTATTTGGAGTCAGTTGCAATATATCATTCCTTCCAGTTATCTTTCATACTTCATTTAGATTATAATGAGATTAGGCTTTTGATTTTATATTGATTTCATCATGAATGCACATTAAATTAGATTTTGTTAAGCTTATTTTTTATTTTATTTTATATTATTCTCTCACAGCCCCATTATAGTAACTTGTTGGCATCTGTGTTTTGTCTTCTTCAATCTTAGTAGCATTTATCTTAATGGGAAATGAGAGCTTCCGTGACCTTTGGGGAAAAAAAACCTTTTGTATTGGTGACTGTTTCCAGGATCAAGATCATTATTTCTATTTGGGAAATTCAACAACAAAATGTTGTAGGAAAGAGAGAATTATGTTGAATTTACCTTGACTGTACTATCAAAAAAATAAGGCTTCTCTCAAAACCAATCTAACTTTGAACCACACCAGCTCTTGAACTAACTACAAGCACTTGGACCTTTTCTTAATTCAGACTTAAACTTTGCAAGAATAAAGTTTGATATAAAATGGAGCTCTTTGCTCAGAGGAATGATAAAGTGAAATATGTCTGATTTTCACATTCATTTAAATATGTATATATGTTTGTATCTTTCCACCTGCTTGTTTTGTCAATTTGGGTGAGTCTTGGTCAAATTATAGTAATGAAATTTTTCTCCTAGATGCATTCAGGACAAACAGAGATCTTGAGGTTCATGGATAATGGGATTTAAGGTCAGGGCTCCAGTGTTCTTATTTATTCATTTCTGTGTTTGATTGACATCCCACCTTTTCTCCATATGATTTAGTTGGTATATTTTCCTTCTCAACAACAACCCTATGTGCTGAGAAAGAGGAATTGGCCCAAAGTCACCCTGTGAGCTTCTATGGCTGAGACTTGAATAAACCCTTCATCTCCCTGGTGCTGATCCAATGCTCCAACCACTACATTTATTTATTTATTTATTAAATGTATTTCACTGAAATCTGAAGACTCTCGGCGGCTAACAACAATAAAAACAATACAATTAAAAACATTAAAATAAAATAAAATAAACCCATTAAAACCAACCCATTAAAATAAAATAAAAAACCCGGCAGACAAGCAAGGTGGGCTAAAAAGATTTCATATGTAAAAAAAGGGGGGTGAAGATGGGGTGAAGATGGGGTGAAGATGGCTAAGAATCCATCAGCCACCTCCATGCTGGTAATGAGCCCCCCTGAAGCCTCAGGTCATCTCGCAGAGCCAGGTCTTAAGGCCCGTCCGGAAGGCCATCAGGGAGGGGGAAGCCCTCAGCTCGAGGGGCAAGATGTTCCAGCGGGCAGGAGCCACAGCAGAGAAGGCTCTTCTCCTAGACCCCGCCAGCCAAAATTCCTTAGCCAACAGGAATCGGAGAAGGACTCCTCTGCTGCTTCTGGGTGACACGATTCCTCAGATAGCCTGGTCCCATGCCATGAAGGGCTTTAAAGGTCAATGTTAACACCTTGAATTTTACCCGGAAACAAACCGGTAACCAGTGCAGCTCGTGGAACAAAGGTGTTATGTGGGCTTTATCTATTGGCCCCTAAAATCATCTGCGCAGCCACACTCTGCACCAGCTACAATCTCCGGATACTCTTCAAGGGAAGCCCCATGGAGAGCACATTACAGTAGTCCAGGATTGAGATGACGAAAGCATGAGTGACCAAGTTTAGGGACTCCTGGTCCAGGAAAGGGCATAACTGGCGCACAACACGAAGCTGTGCAAAGGCTCTCCTGGCCGCGTTCGCGACCTGCTCTTCAAGTCGGAGTCACGAATCCAGGAGAACCCCCAAGTTACGCACCGGGTCTATCTGGGGTAGTGCAACCCTATCAAGAGATAAGGATGAAATGACCTAGGACCTGGACCCCCTGCCACCCAAAGCCACTCCATCTTGCCAGGGTTCAACCGAAGTCTGTTGTTTCCCATCCAGCCCTGAACAGCCTCCAGGAACTGAGTCAGGGCCAGGATAGCATCACTTGGGTCACCCGGGAAGGAGATGTAAATCTGAGTATCATCAGCATACTGAGGATACCTCATCCTATGGTGACAAATGATCTCACCCAGCGGTTTCATGCAGATGTTAAAAAGGAGGGGAGAAAGCACCGAGCCCTGCAGCACAACACAAAGTAATGGCCGAGGGCTGGACTTCTCCCTCCCTATCAACACTGATTGAGATGGTATATGAATGGCAAAAGGAAATTCCTTGGCAAAGGAATATGTTTGCTGATCAAATTTCATTTCATGTGTCTTTCATTATTGTGGCTTTGCTATGATTATGTGGGTTGGCCTTCGATACTGCCCCAATTCTTGTGGAAAGCTTTCAATGAAACCCTCATACAGAATATCTCCTTAAGAATGAAAAAAAATTCAGCGAGGGAGAAAAGAAAAATGGTTGGCAAACTGCCTCTATTCCAAAATGGTTTAACACTAGAAATCCAGTCTACATCTAGTCCTCCTTCATAGTTTTAAGAAAAAAATGCTTCACTGAATGATGTATAATTTCTAGTCACATGTAGAAAAAGTCTGCCCACTTTTTTCAACATAATGCATAACTGCACAGACCTTTGCTTCTGTTTCTGCTTTATTGTACAGAGGATAGAAAATTGAGAACTTTAAAGATGTCGTGTTAGGTCAGTCTGATAATCAGTCTAGTCAGGTTTTTATCCAAAATTGCAAACAACTATTCAATGCTATTCCTTTCTCATGAGAGTACTATGCCTTATCTCACAACTCTTTCTTGGTTTTCA